>JADBJO010004721.1:109181-114181 GCA_016801955.1 Conus betulinus
ACATTACCCTAATGCAAGCACAAATAAAGAAAGAGAGAGAGAGAGAGAGAGAGAGAGAGAGAGAGAGAGAGAGAGAGAGAGAGAGAGAGAGAGACAGACAGACAGACAGACAGACAGACAGACACAGACAGAGACAGAGACAGACAGACAGACAGACAGAGAACAACGGTATTCGAAACTCGCTGGATTACTGTCATTATTTTACGTTCAAGTTACCTTAAACACAATAAAAGAATGGAATTCGAACATAGAAACTGTCCCGGAGTGATTTTTTGTGTTTTCTGCCATCTGTCTGTCTGTCTGTCTGTCTGTGGTTGTCTGTCTGTCCGTCCGTCCGTCCGTCCGTCCGTCCTTCTGTCTGTCTGTTTGTCTGTCTGTCTGTCTGTCTGTCTGTCTCTCTATCTCACACCACACACACACACACACACACACACACACACACACACACACACACACACACACACACACAATCTGCAACAAGCTCTTCTTTTAGGTTAAAAAAAGAGTTTGGGCTGTCTTTCACCGCGACCTCTTTTATTTATATACGTTGTTTTGTTTGTTAACATGGTGTGTCGAGAAGCGCGATTCGGGTCGAATTCTATCAACTTCCTCGTGACTGGTAGCAACAAAAAATAAAATGAAATGAAATGAAAAGATGAAAAATAATAAAAAGAATAAACAAATGAACAAAAAAGTAAAAGTAAACCTCTCGAACTATACCAGCCTGGTTCGTGCCTACATGTCCTATGCTTGGATTCTGTCCAGAGGCAGAATGGCTGATGGTTTATAAAGAGCAGGGGCAAGATAACTAAGAGGTTGCTTACCGAACGTGGCGAATCGCCTAATCTGATATATAGATTAATAATTGATTTATGAACTAAAAGAAAAGACAGACATGGAGATCGAGGAAGGGAGTGAGAGGAGGATATGTGGGTGTTGAGAGTGTGTTGAGAAATTAAAAAAAGATAGCTTTACAGTCTCAGTCTCCATTTTAGCATTTTCCTGCGACTAAATTCAACTTCTTGGGTACAACCAAAAGGCGAAAGGTTGGAAACAAAAAGGGGAGAGCAATCTTTCCAATGATGTTCAGCCATTATTTTTGTCCCTTGGCGTCGATCCCCAAATAGTAACATCATCTGATTGGTGGGAGGAACCGTGGTCATTCTTCTCTCAGCAGGTTCACCTTCCTTGTACAGTTTCAGCAAGCGGCCTACACTGATTGGCTTGCCTGCTCAGGGGTTTTCATTTGGGGTGTTCTTTCTAGTTCCTCACACAGATAAAAAGAAAAAAAAAAGGAAGAGGGGTTTACAGAACATGGTGGTGGAGGTGAGAATGGGTGGGGATGAGAAGATGATGTGAGTGGTAGGTGTGTGTTGGGGAGTAAAGAAAGGAAGGGGGAGGAGGAGGAGTGGGGGGTTAAGTGAGTGTATTACGCGCGTGTGCGTGCATGATTGAATGTGTGTGTGTGTGTGTGTGTGTGTGTGTGTGTGTGTGTGTGTGTGTGTGTGTGTTTATATCTGTGTACACGTATGCATGTCTGTGCGCGTGTGCGCGAGTGTGTGTACATGTTTTTTACGAGTGAGCATGCGATACGTTTTTTGCGACAGTTAAACAATATCCTTCATTCTAAATTTCGTTTGTTTGTCTTCAGAATCTTCCCTTTGATGTTATTTTCGGCTTCCTTTACCTGCCCCCCTCTCTTCTTCCAAATATTTAGAAAATGAATTAAAACATGTCTGCCACACAAGACTTTACACCAGCTGATTTTGATCTTTAAATCTGTGGAATTACAGACTTTCGGTGCACAAGGGAAAAACAAAGGAAAAGGAACAAGGAAATGACAGACAAAACAAACACGCTAAACTTCGAGTCGCTCGTTTTTTATGAGTTAAAACAGAGGTGCGACTGCTTTTCATCTAGTCACGTTGTAGTGTACAATAAGTTTTCTTTTGAATTCTGTTTTGCTTGTTTTGTTTGTTCTTTCCCGTTTCGTTCATTTGTGTATTTCAACCCGGATAAAGATTTATTTGGCTGACAGCCATCTCTTTATTTCTGTGCTTTTTATTTGTCTTTCTTTCTCTTTGCCTCTTTCTGTTTCTGGTGTCGTCTCTCCCATTTCTTACTCCCCCCCCCCCCCCCCCCTCTATCTCTCTCTCTCTTTCAACAGTCTTGACAGAGATACGGCTTCTGCGCTCGACTACGTCACGAAGAACTCTGTTTTGTTTGTTTGTTTGAATCCCCAAAGATGTAATCTTTCCGAGAAGAGTTCGCATCTTACCGATCAGACAAGTTTGTATGTTTAACACGCTTGCAACTTTTTTTTTTTTTTTCCAAACGGTGTGTTTCAAGTTCCTAAGCAAAATCTGGAATTCAGCTAGAATTGTTTTTTTTTTCTTCCGGTAAAAACGTCCCCCCCCCCACCCCTCCCTTCCCTCAATGTTAACACATTTTTTTCCACCCGTCTCCCTGCACCCTCATTTAAAACGACATGGAAAAGATGGTAACGCGATGGAAGGGAAGGAGTCGACCAGTCCTACCTGTGGCTTATTATCTAAGAGATACCGATACCCCGCATCGAAAGGATCGGTTATGAGTAAAACCGACAGGGGAAACCAATCTGTTTGTACCTCCGGGCCTGGTGGGCCTTGTGTATGAAGGGAACATAGTTCTGATCTACGGACTCAAGGATCAATCCATGACAGAGACAGTCCGGTATGTTTAAAGGAGATGTTCTCTTCAGGGGGATGAAGGTATGGGGTGCACTTCAGCCCCCTTCCAGGTAGGTCTTCGAGTGAGACAATAGATCGAGGGTCTGCACGCGAACTATGGGTATAAGTGGCATGCATGTGTGTGTGTGTGTGTGTGTGTGTGTGTGTGTGTGTGTGTGTGTGTGTGTGTGTGTGTGTGTGTGTGTGTGTGTTTATTTTCTGTAAGTTTATGACCACGTCTGTCAATGCGTTCCGATAGTGTATTACCCCTCACCTGATCCGACCCTTGCATGTCTACGGGCATAAACATTGCATAGATGATTTTTGATAATTGATCTACACCGATTGCTTCCAGAAACATGATTAACATCAGCAGCAGGTGTCTTCATTTCGTTGAGTAAAGAAGCTTAGAACGGAAATTAATCTTTGTTTATAATTGAATATATATATATATATATATATATATATATATATATATATATAATGCTGAACAATTAAGCAGTGGGGGAAAACAAGTGCAGGTTAACAATTCTTCCATCATTATAGTAATGATTTTGGCAAAGATTAGAAATTGAGAGGGAAAAATAAAATTGAAGATGAAATGAATGGGAAAATGTATATCATAAATATGAAAAACCCCTTCACTAGCTGCATGAGGAAACTATCGCAATCCCTCCCGAAGACAGATCTATATGTGTCGCCTGCTCCGAGGCCTTTCGTCCGCTGGATCGGACTCATCAGGGAGACACGGCTGATTGTGTCTGTGCTCTTGGCGTCAGATAGAGACACACCACATAATTCTGTGGTGTTCCGACCGCCAAGGTGTGTGTGTTTATTATATATATATATATATATATATATATATATATATATATATATATATATATATATATATATGCTTTCAGGAAAGTCACAAAATCTTTTTTTGTATATCATCACAACACGCAAGCACACCCACATGCACACACACACACACACACACACACACACACACACACACACACACACACACACACACACACACACACATTCGATAGATAGACACACACACCATTCGATAGATAGACAAACAGACAGCCAGACAGATACATATATTAATTTCCGTTCTAAGCTTCTTTACTCAACGAAATGAAGACACCTGCTGATGTTAATCATGTTTCTGGAAGCAATCGGTGTAGATCAATTATCAAAATCAATCTATGCAATGTTTTATGCCCGTAGACATGCAAGGGTCGGATCAGGTGAGGTAATACACTATCGGAACGCATTGACAGACGTGGAAAATTCTTCAATCTAAGACATCAGAGCAAGCTTTGTTTATAATTAAATATTTCTTGCAGTCATTGCAACACCTAGCTGCTCTATAAGTTGCTGGAACGGTGCTGGTACTTATCCTTGGAATTTATTAGTTCATTGTAATTTAGTCCCTTGCGGATTCATTCCAAGAACTGGCCCTCAGCACTTGTGTCTTAAGAGGTTATCTTTTTTTATATTTTCTACTTTTCACAAGAAAATGTAACTTGTTTTTGCTCTTTCTTTCACGATTTTCTTTTGCTTCTTAGGTGGCACCTTTGGTTAGTTTTTTGAAAACTCAACAAACATAATATGGTATTGCACACCAGCCTTTTTCTGGGATAGCATTCTTCTTAAAATGAAAAAAGCAGAGAAGTCAAGTTACCACTTTCCGCGGTCACTGAGGAGAAACAACCAGATTTCGAAATACCGGTGTCTGACCAGGAGTTAGTGAGTTTTCTCATAATACCGGTATCTGACCAGGAGTTACATGTTAGTGAGTTTTCTCCCTATTGGAGACTGTCTCCCCCTTGGAGACTATAAGCTTGCTGAAGGCTCATTTTGAGAAGCATTTATTATTCCCCATTCTCCCCACTCGAGCACATACTGTTAGTTAGGCAGAATTGTTGCCACTTATATCCCTTATTTCTTCAATCTAAGACATAAGAGTAAGCTTTGTTTATAATTGAATGTTTCTTGCAGTCATTGCAACACCAGCTGCTCTGTAAGTTGCTGGAACGGTGCTGGTACTTATCCTTGGAATTTATTAGTTCATTTTCTATATATATATATATATATATATATATATATATATATATATATCAATCAACAGATCGGAAGAAAGACTGAAAACAGTCATTGAAGATCTACGCCATTGGAGTATTAGAAGCGAAATGGGATTGTGGTAAAGTTCCAGACATATATCAGTGCCGGCAGAAATGGGAAAGTTCCTACCAGCGCGCCTGAGCACGGCTGAGACTGAAACGAAATCCTGCTGTC
>JADBJO010004721.1:119181-124181 GCA_016801955.1 Conus betulinus
ACCACACCTAGGACATAAGAAAAGGCCGAGTCCTTCTCACAGTGGGCAGGCTGAGATTTTTCTTACCCCCTCTTGCATCTCCTCTTGGTACAACACATTAAATAGTGGCCTGGGCTCTGGTCTTTCGGATGAGATCTAGCGACTCTGTTTATTGCATGAGGAATCACAAGGAAAGGTCCGCAGCCCCTTTAAGCTCCATGAAGAGACACTGTACAGAGAGAGTCGTTATGTTGATGGTAGTGTTATGAAAACACTGGGAAGAGGGCTGGAGTCCTTTGCTATGAAGGGACACTGTACAGAGAGAGTCGTTATGTTGATGGTAGTGTTATGAAAACACTGGAAGAGGGCTGGAGTCCTTTGCTATGAAGGGACACTGTACAGAGAGAGTCGTTATGTTGATGGTAGTGCTATGAGAACACTGGAAGAGGCTGGAGTCCTTTGCTATGAAGGGACACTGTACAGAGAGAGTCGTTATGTGATAGTAGTTATGAGAACACTGGAAGAGGGCTGGAGTCCTTTGCTATGAAGGGACACTGTACAGAGAGAGTCGTTATGTTGATGGTAGTGTTATGAGAACACTGGAAGAGGGCTGGAGTCCTTTGCTATGAAGGGACACTGTACAGAGAGAGTCGTTATGTTGATGGTAGTGTGTTATGAGCATACTGGAAGAGGGCTGGAGTCCTTTGCTATGAAGGGACACTGTACAGAGAGAGTCGTTATGTTGATAGTAGTGTTATGAACACACTGGAAGAGGGCTGGAGTCCTTTGCTATGAAGGGACACTGTACAGAGAGAGTCGTTATGTTGATGGTAGTGTTATGAGAACACTGGAAGAGGGCTGGAGTCCTTTGCTATGAAGGGACACTGTACAGAGAGAGTCGTTATGTTATGTTGATGGTAGTGTTATGAGAACACTGGAAGAGGGCTGGAGTCCTTTGCTATGAAGGGACACTGTACAGAGAGAGTCGTTATGTTGATAGTAGTGTTATGAGCATACTGGAAGAGGGATGGAGTCCTTTGCTATGAAGGGACACTGTACAGAGAGAGTCGTTATGTTGATGGTAGTGTTATGAACACTGGAAGAGGGCTGGAGTCCTTTGCTATGAAGGGACACTGTACAGAGAGAGTCGTTATGTTGATGGTAGTGTTATGAGAACACTGGAAGAGGGCTGGAGTCCTTTGCTATGAAGGGACACTGTACAGAGAGTCGTTATGTTGATGGTAGTGTTATGAGAACACTGGAAGAGGGCTGGAGTCCTTTGCTATGAAGGGACACTGTACAGAGAGAGTCGTTATGTTGATGGTAGTGTTATGAGAACACTGGAAGAGGGCTGGAGTCCTTTGCTATGAAGGGACACTGTACAGAGAGAGTCGTTATGTTGATGGTAGTGTTATGAAAACACTGGAAGAGGGCTGGAGTCCTTTGCTATGAAGGGACACTGTACAGAGAGAGTCGTTATGTTGATGGTAGTGTTATGAGAACACTGGAAGAGGGCTGGAGTCCTTTGCTATGAAGGGACACTGTACAGAGAGAGTCGTTATGTTGATGGTAGTGTTATGAGAACACTGGAAGAGGGCTGGAGTGCTTTGCTATGAAGGGACACTGTACAGAGAGAGTCGTTATATTGATGGTAGTGCTGTGAACACACACTGGAAGAGGGCTGGAGTCCTTTGCTATGAAGACACACGTTACAGAGAGTGTCGTTATGTTGATGGTAGTGCTGTGAACACACTGGAAGAGGGCTGGAGTCCTTTGCTATGAAGACACACTCTACAGAGAGAGTCGTTATATTGATGGTAGTGCTGTGAACACACTGGAAGAGGGCTGGAGTCCCCTTTGCACAGGCTGGGTTTGGCCGACACAGATCAAAGGCGGATGGGAAGAGGAGCAGAGAGACTGGAGGAAATGGTGGGTCATATCTGTTTGACGCATGACCATGATGGGTATTGACGCATGACCATGATGGGTATAATGCGTACGTGTCTGGTCTTCTTCTGTGCTTTGGGTGCTGGATCAGAAGATTTATCTGACCAGCATGACCAGGGAACGCAGAAGAAGAAAGAAGAAGGTAGGTCATAGCGTGTTGGGTCGATCTGTTCTGCGAGTCACAAGATATGAGAGAGAGAGAGAGAGAGAGAGAGAGAGAGAGAGAGAGAGACAGAGACAGAGACAGAGAAGGAGAGATAGAGAGAGACACAAAGAGTTAGACAAAGCGAGAGACAGAGAGAGACAGAGGGATGGTGTGTCTGCTCTGTGTGTGTGTGTGTCTGTGTGTGTGTGTGTGTGTGTGTGTGTGTGTGTGTGTGTGTGCGCGTGCGTGTGTGCGTGCGTGTGTGTGTGTGTGTGTGTGTGTGTGTGTGTGTGTGTGTGTGTGTGTGTGTGTGTGTGCAAGCGCGTTTGCTTCGATACACAGACGCGTGAGTACACGCGTCCATGCAAGTGTGTGTGTGTGTGTGTGTGTGTGTGTGTGTGTGTGTGTGTGTGTGTGTGTGTGTGCGTGCGTGCGTGCGTGCGTGTGTGTGTGTGTGTGTGTGTGTGTGTGTGTGTGTGTGTGTGTGTGTGTGTGTGCGCGCGCGCGCGCGCGCGCAAACACATTGATACGCTTGTTTGCCTGTGTAATATGTCTCTGACAACCAACTTCGGTGTATGTTATAATGAGTGGATGTCTCACTGTTTTTGTGTATCAGTACGTACAAAATACCAGAGCATGTCCCGTGTCCTGTTCTACGCACGTGACCAAAAAGAAACAGGAACCGACCATAAAATATGCTGGGTATGCACTCCACTCTCTCTCCCTCTCATTCTCACATTCTCATCATCACCACCAGTACCCCCCCCCCCCCCCCCCCCCCCCCCCCCCCTTTTTCTCAACTGTCTCCCCGCGGTCTCTCTCTCTCTCTCTCTCTCTCTCTCTCTCTCTCTCTCTCTCTCTCTCTCTCTCTCTCTCTCTCTCTCTCTCTCTCTCTCTCCCTTCCACATCCAATACTAGAAATCAATCTAACGTCACCGATGTCCCCGTGTAACGAACGACGGCGCGTGGCATTACATCAGTCTGGTATGATTCCTCGTGGTTCCAGCTCCCAGGTGATTAATGTCCGACCGTCTGAAATACTTCATACCCCCCTACCCCTTGATGCTAGATGGGAAGATGGTTCCGTTATGAGGACGGGACAACACAGTCCAGAGAGAGAGAGAGAGAGAGAGAGAGAGAGAGAGAGAGAGAGAGAGAGAGAGAGAGAGAGGCCAAGCATTTGCTATTATGAGTAAAACATCAATAACAATAACAACACAAACATAGTAAGCTAGCTTTTACATACTATACTGCTTGAATCACACTGATAATCTTTCACAATGACATACCGGGCCAGTGTCGTCAAACAGTAGCACATTTGTTTCCCCTAAAACAGTAGCACAGACAAACGGCAGCAAAAGACACCGTGGGAAAGTCTGTACAAACGTATGTAGGTCATGATATATTAATACAATACACGTGAAACTAGAGAATGACTTTGAACTGGATAGGCACAGTTTGAATAACACTGGATCACCCACCACATGACTAGGTAGAGAGTGCGAAATATAGTTAGAAGCGATTTTATACTGAACGATTCTCGCTACTTCAAAGGCCCTTGAAGTTCTGGAGGAAATGAGTTCTTAAGTTGAGTTCCAGAGCAGCAACGACTTGTGTTAAATAGGTCTGTTCTAGGTGTGGGGTCTTCGATTTTTCAAAGGATGTGTTTGATTATGCCAAAGTTAGCTTGAATAGTTTGTGGGGTTAATCTAACTTTTTGTGCTGACGATTCGAATCTTGATGACAAAAAAATCTGTTGAAGGGGAAAAAATAATTCACTCTAGTTTTTTGAAGACTCCAGGTGTCAAGGAGATATGCTTAAACGGCACAATTATACATAGGTATTCATTTGATTTGTAGGTATTTGTATGATTTGTTTGACTAAAAGTTATCTATTCAACTAAATGTTACCTGTATATTGAGTTTTTAAAAAAATATTACTTTAGACATATACGAAGCAAGAGACATAAGCATGAGAGAGAGAGAGAGGGAGGGAGGAAGGGAGGAAGAGAGGGTTGGAGAGAGAGAGAGAGAGAGAGAGAGAGAGAGAGAGAGAGAGAGAGAGATGGACAGACAGACAGACAGACAGACAGACTGACAGACAGACAGACAGAGTGACACAGATAAGAAAGGGAAGTTATTTACATACATCAAACAAATTATGGCAAGTTGTTGGAGTTGGGGAAAACGATATGGAAAAAGACTGGAAAGATACGGAGAGTAGGATAACAAGAGCAGAAGAGAGGGAGGGACAGAGAGGGGGGGGGGGGGGGGAGAAGAGGGACAGAAGAAGGTAATCCCCTGCTCCTTGACCACCTCTCTTCCCCACCCCCCCTCTCTCTCTCTCTCTCTCTCTCTCTCTCTCTCTCTCTCTCTCTCTCTCTCTCTCTCTCCCACTCCCCTTCAATACAAAGAAAAATGTACGCAAGAATCGTCCCTTTAGGATGCCTTTGAAAGGCTGACTCTTCCTGCAACTGCTCCTCGATAGATGGAACCGAGTCTGCAGAAGAAAGAGATGATACCAAATTATCTCATCTCCACAAGTCACGAATGTGACGACCGCTGGAGAAGGGAAGGTGGGGGATGCAGGTGGGGATATAGAGTGGTGAACAAGTGGAGTGTGAGAGATAGGAGAGAGGAAAGGGGGTGGGAGAGGGGGGTTCGAGGACGTGGAAAATGCAGTGAAGGATTCTGGAAAGGGATAACTGATCTCTCTAGACACGCCTGTTAGCGCTTTTTTTTTTTTTTTCGCACAAGGCCAAATGGCAAATGATCTTGTCAGCGCGCGCGCGCGCGTATGTGCGCGCGTGTATGTGTGTGTGTGTGTGTGTGTGTGTGTGTGTGTGTTAGCTTTGTGTAAATTTAGCTTGCCCTGCTCCCAGAATATCGCAACAAATCAATGGCTTTCCTTGACTCGTCTCAGCTGAGT
>JADBJO010004721.1:131681-136681 GCA_016801955.1 Conus betulinus
ATACGTGGAAGGAGGCGGTTGAGAGAATGTGTTAAGGGGAGTGTGGGAAGGTGACAAGGAGGAGAGAAGGCCGGGGAAGGGGGGGGGGGGGGGGGGGGGGGGGGGGGGGGTTAGACCTGATGACGTAGCATAGATTCAAAGAAAGACCATACACCAGCTCTGTGTATTCTTTTAAAATCATTTGTTTCTTTCGAACTACTTTTGACGGAGAATGCATACTCAGACGTATACACGATCTGATATAAATCTGTTTCAGTCTATTTCCGTACTGATTATTTGAAGCAGGGAAGAGAAGAGAAGAGAGGAATCGAACAGTTGAGGGGAAAAAAAAAAAAACAGAAACAGCCGGAGAAAGGACGTGAAAGATGGTTTATTTTCTCCTATACAACCAAACTGCTGCCACTGGGGAAGCGGTTCTTGTCTAAATACTGCAACACATGTTTCAAAAAATAGACAAGATTAATGGGTTCGGGTCCCGCACTGCGGTTCGCTGTAGTGCCATCGAAAACAGGCGCAACACATATTTGTTTTGCTTGGAAGATGTGTCTAGAATCCAATGGTTTTCTTTGAGAGAGAGAAAACTTTGGAAAGTAAAGTTATTTTGTGTCTGAAATGCCGGATTGTTGTGGGCTTGTGATTGATTTCGTCGAAGGAACACTGGAAGGTTTAGACAGTTTAAACATAACTGTATGTCTGTGTGTCTGTCTGTGTGTCGGTGTGTCTGTCTCTCTTTCCGTGGATGGGGTGTGTGCGTACGTGTATGCATACGTGTGTGTGTGTGTGTGTGTGTGTGTGTGTGTGTGTGTGTGTGTGTGTGTGTGTGTGTGTGCCCTTGTGCGCATGTTTGTGTGTGTTTGTACGTGCATGAGTAAGTGCAAGTCCGCATGTGTGTATGTGTATGTGCGTATGTGTATATGTGTCTGTGTGTGCGCATACGAGCGCGCGCGCGCGCGTGCGCGTGTGTGTATGTGTGTGTGCGTGCGTGCGTGCGTGCGTGCGTGCGTGCGTGCGTGCGTGCGCGCGCACGTATGTGTGTGTGTGTGTGTGTGTGTGTGTGCGATTTATCAACAGCAGACTGGTTCTAATCCAAGCTATGGAGGAAGCTACCGCCATGCATATGCCCTCGGTTCCTCCCCACCTCCACGCTTCCCCCCCCCTCCCCCCGCCCCCCCCCCCGGCCGGGAGGGAGGAAAAAAATGCCACGATCGTCATCGCTCCTGCACAAGAACGGACATTTATGAACAACTAGAGAAGAAAGGCTGCATAGCTTGGCGGCCCAGCGTTGTTACCTTTCATGAACACGGAAAAGACGATGGATGCACCTTGATTACAGCACTTTGTCTCCGGCATTCCAGACCCATGGAATAAGGATTCCCAGAAAGCACTATAGGAGTGTGTGTTCCATGCCGAAACGGGATGTTGATCGTTTCTGAGTTTCCAGATCCATGGAATGAGAATTCCTTATGTTTCCATATCTTCGATTCAGTTTCTCACTTTCAACTTGCATAATCTGATGCTGCATGGATAATAGTCATCGGTAACATTTTTGAGAGTAAATTTTTTAATGGATATACACACACGTATATAAACGTACAGTCTGCATCAAATGTAGAAAGAGCTTTTTTTTCTTCTTTGAGGTTTGGCTGTTCAACAAATATGTGGATGGTAAACAGTACTACATACTAGTAGTATTTTATTTGATGTCTTTGATTTAACCAATAAACAAATGAATACATATTAGATAACCCTATCCAAGTCTGATATCACGCTTTGAGAATTTCTGTAAAACGTTCGTTTCATGTAGTTTAATTTTCTTTAATGTATACACAGACAATATAAATTAAAACAATATCGTCTGTAATTTCTACAGATTTTTTTTTTTAATTACTCAGGCTTTTGTGATCCAGAGACTACCACTCCTGCATTTATGATTAAGAAATCTGAAGTTTATTTTCACCGACAACATGTTACACAAAATTTCCTTCTTCATCAGAAGAAAATGGAGAAATCAAATACAACTGTTTCCTAAAGCATAAGTATCAGCTGGCTGAAAAAAAAAAAATCCCAGCGAGATGCAGTTCACAGCTGTTGAGAATTACACATGACGGCAAGGCAACTGCCTCTGACATGCCCGATCCATGGAACGAAGGTTCCAGAGATTTCCGTCTCTCCCTTTGGTGTATCATTTCAGAATTGTATCGTATATATATATATATATATATATATATATATATATATATATATATATATATATGGATATAGACATACAGACAAATAAACAGACAGATAGGTAGAGAGACACCGTGAAGTGATAAAATTGTGTGTTTCTCATCAGTTTGAACTGTGTTTTAATTGTTGTTTTAATTGTTGGGTAGCCTCTACCTGTCTCATCTTTGGTGTCGAAAACGGCTTATTTGAAAACCTGTTTCACTGTCCATTGTTGATCAGCATATAGAGAGAGGTTTTTGTTGAGCTGTATCTGGAGAGAGAGAGAGAGAGAGAGAGAGAGAGAGAGAGAGAGAGAGAGAGAGAGAGAGAGAGAGAGAGAGAGAGAGAGAGAGGAGGGAGGAAGAGAGAGAGAGAAAGAAAGAAAGAAAAAGAAAGAAAGAAAGAAAGAAAGAAAAGAAAAAAAGAAGAGAAAGAGAGAGAAAGAAAAGAAAAGAAAAGAAGAAAGAAAGGAAAGAAAAGAGAGATAAAAAGAAAGACAGAGAGAAAGAAAGAAACACGTTTTTTAGCACACTACGCCCACTGCAAATCTCAAAACGGTATCTCCATACATGTAGGAATCCAGAATTGTCCACAGAGCAGTTAGACGATAGCACGTGCAGGCGGTCAGATCCAGTGGAGGACTGCACCTCCTTCCATGGCTGTTGGGTGTCGGAAGGAATCAGCGTGGTGTTGCTGGCATGCTTACAAGGCGCATCCTGACAGTCTGCTGCAGCCAGGAATCAATACGACGGACGCTCTGTGGAGGTTTTTTTTTCCATGCGCATGGCATTGATGTGGTTTATTGCCCCCCCCCCCCCCCCCCCCCCCCAGGCTGAAATGTCTCTTAAAAGCCCCCTTTTTCAATCACATCCATGACCGTTCGAGAATGATCACGTTATTTTCGTCTCTTAGTTTGACCGTCCGTCTCCAGTTTGAATCGATGTTGAATTCATGCATTAATGAATTATTTCACCTTGGTATCATTTGACGGGGATGGTTGCGGTTTGTGAGTACCTGTGGTGTATTTTAATATTGATTCATCGAATTCAGTTCAACCCATTATGGTAGTATTAGTATTCAGTTAACTGAATAACTTAATTAAGCATTGTATCTTGTCCCTTAGCTTATGCTACTAACTCCCCACAGAAAGAAAGGGTTTGTTCCTGATAATGGAAGCATATGAGAAAGAGAGAGAAGACCACGAACAAATGAATGTATTAATCAGTTTAATGAGCCAAATGAATAAGCAGACACACGTACACCTTTGTTTTAAGTCTCGCCCTGAAATGAATGGAAAATCAGCGACAGAGGCAAATGTACACGTCACAAGAACAATATATTTAGCTGAATGAAAAACAGCAATTAGTAAATGATATTGCAAGTTATGAAAAACCATTAATTGAGGGAAATTACAGACGTAGAAAGACTAAAAACAAACATGGAAATTACTGAATATGTCATTAACTGGAATCCAATAAGTGACACAAAATCATTCATGTGAGAGACACTGCTACTGACACTGACAGATTGGTTTCATTGGCGTTAGCTTTTTACAGCCCCAGATTCAACAGAGAGAGAGAGAGAGAGAGAGAGAGAGAGAGAGAGAGAGAGAGAGAGAGAGAGAGAGAGACAGACAGACAGACAGACAGAGGAGAGAGAGAGAGAGAGAGAGAGAGAGAGAGAGAGAGAGAGAGAGAGAGAGACTGCGGAGGGATAGGGGGAAAGGGGAAAGAAGGGAGGGGGGCTCAAAAGGGAAAGGGCGTAGTGGAATAATGAACTGAGACTTCTCCATTCAATCTCCATCCTTCCAGTGCGGAACCCAGTTCACAGGGTGGAGTGGAGGCAGAAATCACCCGGATGACAATCACGCCGAAGGAAGATGTGGTCTTTGTTGTGCGAGTTCCTCGCGAGGTCCACACCACACGCCCGTCCAGACGAGTGCGACACCGCCATCCATCTGGTTTATTTTGGGATCATCTCTCGCTTAGTTTAGACACGCTAATGCACTACAGTGCGGCATTTCACCTGCGTTCTAAGCACGCACGCACGCACGCACGAACACATGCACGCACACACACACACACACACACTACACTCTCTCTCTCTCTCTCTCTCTCTCTCTCTCTCTCTCTCTCGCGTGCGCGCATGTGCGTTCGCGCACACATACATACATACACACACGCACGCACGCACGCAAGGACACGTGCACGCATGCGTGCACACACACACACACACACACACACACACACACACACACCACACACACACACACACACACACACACACACACACGCACACGCACACACGCGCGCGCGCGCGCGCGCGCGCGCGCGCGCATGCCGTTTGAAAATGTTGTCGAATCCGACGCATTGTTTGAGTCAACGGCCAGTTTTCCCGACTTTAATCACATCTATCCTCCCTTGAGGTTTCTCTCTCAAGCCCGCTATGTTCATTGTAGGCCTAATGACTGTGGATAAATACTTTAATGTTGCTTTGTTCATTAGACCTGACATGTTGGCCAGCAACTTGCAAAAGGTATGTATAATCAGCGTATGAGTTATGTGTGTAAAAAATGGGTTGAGATATGTCAAAAAGTAAAGGGGGAAAAATCGCCTGGAACATGCGATAATGGAGAAAGCGGGGGAGTGTAGGATGGGGTAACTGGTCTCCACAGGCCTGAAAAACAAAAACGATTTATGGGCTGGCGGGCAGGGGTGGGGGGGGGGGTGGGGGATGGGGTCCAGTCTTAACATGACCACTATAATGTCACAACAAGAAGATAAACTGATGGC
>JADBJO010004721.1:151681-161681 GCA_016801955.1 Conus betulinus
GCAGAGAGCCTTTAGCGCGTCTAAATGCAGCGCGGGATGCTCCCAAAATAAACGAGACCTACGGCGGTGTCTTACCGGTCCGGGCGGCACGTGATGTGGACCTCCAGAGAAAGACAGAAAAAGACCACTTCCTTCGGCGTGTTTGTCGTCCGGGTGATTACCGTACACACCCCATCCAGTGATTTTTTTTCTTCTTATCGATAGAGAGGCTTGGTTTAAAAAAAAAAAGAGTGAGAATATTAAAGCGCGCTTTCCTCTCCCTCCCCCTCCGCGCTTTCCTGTGAGTTTATCACTTCCCTCTTCCCTACCGATCCTCTTTCGCTGCTCTGTCTGTCTGTCCGTCTGTGTATCTGTCTATATGTCCGTCTGTCTGTCCTCTGTCTGTCTGTCTGTCTGTGTCTGTCTCTCTCTCTCTCTCTCTCTCTCTCTCTCTCTCTCTCTCTCTCTCTCTCTCTCTCTCTCTCATTGACGTTTATGTGATTTAAAAACAAAACTGCCCAAGATGATGTGAATTTTTTTTTTATTAGGTTTTGTAACCTGTCTGAACGACTGCGTTTCACAGTTTTGCGCTATCATTTACTCGTAGCTGTATTTATATAGACTCCATTTGTGACAATGCTTGTGTATTTGCCCGTATTGTAGTCTTCCATCCACTTTAGGGCTGGAATGTTAAACAAAAGTGCACGGGCCTGTGCTTAGTCTTTTCTTGTCACTCACTAACCTGATAAGTACCACCATTCATTGTCTTATCTCTTATTCACAAGTCCTTTCACTGCCACAGACTTTCTTTGATAGTGAGGCACTGTAACATCTCTCTCTCTCTCTCTGTAACTCTCTCTCTCTCTCTCTCTCTCTCTCTCTCTCTCTCTCTCTCTCTCTCTCTCTCCTCTCTCTCTGTCGCATCTTCTGGATCACCTCAGTGGCACTGCACTTACGCTCCTCATTCCGCTCACCCCCCCCCCCCCCCCCCGGCCACAGCTGCAGCCCGGCCCGGCCCGCCACAGCCCCAGCACCGGCATTGAATAGGGAGCAGTCAATGTCAAGCCGTCAAGAGGCAACCCGCCAGAGGAGACACTGCTCTGCTACCATTCAGTAACATCGCATTTAAGGATATGACGATGAACACCCATTTCATTTTTGTGCAGATCAGAACAATTAAAAGTCGTTTCCGATCTGACAGAGAAACATCCCAATACTCCAAAAGTAGCCACAAACAACATTCCTTCGAAAAAGACATACAGTGCTGAAACAAAATTTCGTCGCATAAAATGAAAACTGATTCACACTAGAGGACTACAAGATGACAAGATGAACTACTGATTGTTGTGAAACAATCATGGATATGACTGACGGAGACACAGGCACGAGACACTTCAGCCAAGCCCTACTATAACAAACACAGCTTGGACACGCATCCACGCAGCAGTCGTATTATTGATTCATAAATCCAGCCAATTATCAGAAAACGCCTTGCTAGCACGCCATCAACACCACGCTGATCCCTTCCGACATCAGCAGCCACGGAAAGAGAGGCGGTTTCCTGTTCTGTATTTGATCGCCGCGGGGTGTTATCGTCTAATTGTCTGCGAGGGTAAAAAAACGCGCCGATTCCCAAATGTACGCATACACCGATTCCCATGTATGCAGACAGTGATTCCCGTACGTATGCAGACAGTGATTTGCATCTGCAGTGGGTGTAGTGTTTTTGGAAACAGAATGATAATCCTCATGCGAAGGACACAACGAAACAAGACCTCTCTTCAGGCTGGGGATATTCAAGAGCAAAGAGCATAGAATAGAATTATTATAAGCAAATACGTTTCAGCTGATGCAAAAGATGTTCTGCTAGTACTCCATGGTGTAGACATGTTCCCTGCCTGTTGATTCTGATGTGATGACCGGCCAGTATTAGTGAAGTGATCCAGTCGGCAAGTGACGGCTTTGTGAAGTAAAGTCACAAGATGACGGTCAGAGGCCAAATCATGATTCATTCCATCTATCTATCTATCTATCTATCTATCTGTCTGTCTGTCTGTCTGTCTATCTGTCTGTCTGTCTGTCTTGTCTGTCTGTCCGTCCGTCCCGTCCATCCTATCTATCATGTGATTGTGTGTGTGTGTGTGTGTGTGTGTGTGTGTGTGTGTGTGTGTGGTGTGTGTGTGTGTGTGTGTGTGTTGTATCCTGCAGATAAAGGCAGCTAAGGTCTAAAAACAACGCAAGATTGATGAACAATGAGGGTCGATTCCGTGTTTTATGACTATATACATAGAACTAGAGAAAGGAGATCAACCATAGGACTTCCACACGAGAAACGCAGACAGTATGTCAACACAACGTGAACAACAAGAAAAGACAACTCTTCTTCTTCCCCAAGCATCAAAGTGTCGGGAAATCAAGAGACAATGGGTAGACAAAGATGATGGCTTGTTAAACAGTAAATAAATGAAGACACCCGAGTTCCGCAGTGGATAAAAGATGAGCCTTGAGTATTGAATGTCATTGCCCAGGCTAGTATCTCTTTGGTCCTGCAACGAAGAAGGCACGGTGTGGCTAAGCTTATTCCACATGTGCCAAGAGACATCCACTGTCCCTCCAATGTGTTCATCCACCTGATCATGCTCAGGATAGTAAACCCAGTGATGGTCGACCTGGGTGGCTGACTTCTGGTACCCTTTATTCTCTTCTTCCCAGTCTATCGACATCATAGTAAGAGCAATTTATTCGTCTCAGGCCGGACGCAGAACAGGAGGAAGGTGTGTGTGTGTGTGTGTGTGTGTGTGTGTGTGTGTGTGCGTGCGTGTTGTGTGTGCGTGCGTGTGTGTGTGTGTGCGTGCGTGCGTGCGTGTGTGCGTGCGAGCGTGCGTGTGTGTGCGGGGAGGAAGGGGGGGATTGAGAGAGGGGAGGGGGGAAGAGAGGAGGGCAGACGGTGGGAAAGAGGAGGGACTGGGTGGACAAGGTGGTGGTGGTGGCGGTCAGGTTACTTATACCCTAGCCAGTCAGCAATAATACTATGCTTGGGAGAAAAAACAGGATGGGTGGGTGGTGGTGGTGGTGTTGGTGGTGGTGGTGTGATGGTGGTGGTGGTGGTGGTAGTGAGTGATGGTGGTGGTGGTGGTGGTGGTGGTATGGTGGTGGTGTGGTGGTGGTGGTGGTGGTAGTGATGGTGGTGGTGGTGGTGGTGGGGGGGATAAGGATGGGGGTGGCGGGAGTCGAGGGTGGGGTAGGTGGGATGGAGGTCTGAAGGAAAGTAGCAATCAGTCTCAGCCACAAACCTTGCAATTGCAGACACCCCTTCCACCCCCCCCCCAAAAAAAAAAAAAAAAATGATTGGGAGGGACATAGACAGGAAGGGGAACGAAGCCTGGACGAGGTGTGGGAGGAGGGGGGAGGGATAAAGGATTTGCAGACAAAGTGGAGGTGGAGGAAGGTGGTGGGGGACGTTACCATTCATCTCCACGCTAACTCTGCAGCTGGTGGTGGTGGTGGTGGAGGGGGGGGGGGGGGGGGGGGGGGTGGCGTCCAGCCGAAAATGCCATCTGCTTAGCAAACGAGCAATGCAAACAGATAACCGGATGGTGTCTGAACGAAATCGGCTTCAAAATCGTTTCCACAATTTTGTCTGAATGAAATACGCTACAAAACTTCCTCTATTTCTTTCTTCAATGATCTGCCATTGCGTCTGAAGGATATCCGCAACATAATCGAACCGTCCATCAGTTTTGAATAACATCAGCCACTAAACTGACATTTTTATCAGAATGAAATCGGCTACAAAACTGATCCACCATTTATTTTTTATTTTCTCTGAATGAAATCAACTGCGGTAAAAGACGATTTTAAAACTTTGACTGAGTGAAAACGGCAACCAAATCGATATTACATTCTGCACAAATGAAATCAGCGACAAAAATCGATCGTATATTTTGTATGAATGAAATCCGCCACAAAGATTGCTCCAACGCTATGGGGATGAAACCAGCTACAAAATGAATCATACATTCTGTCTGAATAAAATCGGCTTAACACTGTGGATCATACTTTATATCTGAATGAATCAGCTGCAAAGCCAGTCCTACATTTTGTCTAAATCAAATCGCACGAAAAAAAATTGATCACACGTTTCGTCTGCGATAAAACTGGCAACAAAACTGACCCGCCGCTTTGCCTTAATAAAATCGGTGAAACTGTTGACTAGGCGGTTTTTTCTGAAAGAAATCGACCAACAAAATCGCCCCTTCGTCCTCAAATCCCCTTACTCCAACTCCGACCTCCCTCTCTCTCTCTCTCTCTCTCTCTCTCTCTCAGAACACTATACATACCTCTCTCTCTCTCTCTCCCCCCCTCTCTCTCTCTCTCTCTCTCTCCTCTCTCTCTCCCTCTCCCTCCTTCTCTCCCTCTCTCTCCTCTCCCCACTCTCTCTCTCTCTCTCTCTCTCTCTCTCCTCTCTCTCTATATATCTATGATACCATCTCTCTGTTTCCTCTCTGCTCCTCTGAAGAGCTCTAGTCTCTGTAGACACTATCATATCCTCCCTCTCCTTCTCTCTCTCTCTCTCTCTCTCGACTCTCCTCTCTCTCCCCCCCCTCTCCCCCCCCCTCCCCCCCCCCCCCCCCCCCCCCTCCCCCCCCACCCCCCCTCTCTCTCTCTCTCTCTCCCCTCTCCCATATATCTTTATATATATATATATATCGTACCCTGAAGTTCATCGATGCTGAAGTGAAGAGCTTAGTATTTGTAATTATCACCCTGATTTTTGGTTCTCATTTTCTTCTCTCTCGAATCCCCCTCCCCCCCCCATGACCCCCATATCAGCTACCCCACTCCCACTTCTTTTTTTATTTTACTATTTATCGTTGTAATGACGGAGGAATTCTTAGCCTGCACACACCCTCCCATTACTAAATTGTTGGCCATAATATCTCTCTCTATCTTTCCATCTGTCTATCTATCTATCTATCTATCTATCTATCTATCTATCTATGCACACACACACACACGCACACACCACACACACACACACACACACACACACACACACACACACGTTCCCCCCTCTGCCACAGTGTGCTTTTAGTCTGGCTGCCTGCCCCCGCACTCGTCGATCCTGTCAATACAGTCTGTGCCTTCCTCCCGGCCCGTCCGTCCTCAGTGTCAATGGAGGCAGAGGGTGGGGAGAAGGGGAGGGGAGAGGGGGGGGGGAAAGGGGGTGGGGGAAAAGGCTCCATTACTAGACGATCACGTGATCCTGATCGATTGCAATTCGGTTGAAAATCACGGCTTGTCAGATTCTTCCTGTCGTTGATCTGAGTGATGGGTGAATGGCCAACCCGGAGACGTAATGAATGAAAGCGTTCGCGTGTGCGGTGCCTGGGTGTGTGGATGGGGTTGCTCGTGCGTGCGTGCGTGCGTGCGTGCGCGTGTATGTATGTGTGTGTGTGTGTGTGTGTGTGTGTGTGTGTGTGTGTGTGTGTGTGTGTGTGTGTGTGTGTGAATGAATGAATGAACGAACGAACGAACGAACGAACGAACGAATTAATTAATAACAGAAAAGGAAGTAAAAGAATCTCAGGTCAAAGTTTTAAAACAGAGGTTCAAAAGATCTGGTTGGTGACTAAACGGGTGGGACGTGGATGGGTAGGGAGGGGGGGGGGGGGGGGAGCACGGGAGGGTAACGGGGGTGGATGGAGTTGGAGAGGGAAGTGTAAAGTATTGCAAAGAATAATTAAAAAAAAAAAAGAGGTGTCAAGAACTCAGCATGTGGAACGTTAGACATTCAATAAGCGATAAATTGAAACCGAGAGAGAGAGAGAGAGAGAGAGAGAGAGAGAGAGGGAGAGAGAGAGGGGGTGGTGGGTGGGTGGGTGGGGAGAAACCGTTGGTTAAATAAGGAGTGGCGTGGCGTACCTTTAGGATGGCTGGTTAGTTGGTTCATTTTATTTAAAATGTGTTCGTCTACGTTGTTGATGTCAAACTCCCAATATACCCAGTCTGCAGATCAACGAGGATCAGTAGAAGAAACGAAAAAAACCCCTTAAACCAGCATCAAAACAGAGATCAACACAAAAAAGGGTAGGCGGAGGGACGTAAAAATATGGGAAGCGATACGCTGAGGAATGAAGATCAGTGGGACAGGTGATCAAAAAGGATTGAGAAGAAACGAGCCGTTACGTAGTATCAGAGGTGACTGGCCAGTGTAAAAATTTTTTTTTTTTTTTTTTTTACACAAAACGACTAAACATGCGACGAGGGAACCAATGTTACGTAGGTACTCAACGGTCTGACCAGCGGCATTGAGCGAATGCGTAGTAGGTCAAGCATTTGCCGAGTCGAAGCCACGAGGCCCTCGTCTTAAATTCTTTCATCTTAGTCATTAATTTATTTATCCTTCAGCTTCAAATCATGCGCCGTGTGGTCTCAAAACTTAGCGGATGTGATGTAGCTTATATGGACTAGTCCGCACGCAGCGACGCCTCCTTGATGAAACTGAAACTGAAAACTGAGAGAGGTTCATGCAACAGTGCGGGGAAGAGGTGGGGGTGGGGGGGGGCGGGGTAGCATGTGTGTGGGGGGGGTGGTGGTGGGGGGGGGGGGGGGGGGTACTCGAGATATAGAGATAGAATATGTCCTAAGGCGAAAATCTCATCCTGCCCCAACTTGAAGGACACACAGCTAACACTGCCACAGACAAATGTCTCTTTCCTCCCCGCCCTCCCCCCCTCCCCTTGTCGTTGTTGCCATACGCATACGCAGCCAAACAGGATAGGATGTTTGCGAGCAAATCTAGCTTTTATCTATTGATTTAAGCGTTCTATTTCAGGTACACTGGAGGCTCCCTTAAACGTAAATGTTCTCTTCAAATGCAAAGGATGGTCCAATGAGTGACATTGCTTGAACTATTAAGAAGATTGGAGAGAGTGTTTTAAAAAAAAAAGGCCAACAAGAAGCATTGAAAACCAACATGTCTGGAATTTTGAAGCGGTGTGTGTGTGTGTGTGTGTGTGTGTGTGTGTGTGTGTGTGTGTGTGTGTGTGTGTGTGTGCGCGCGCGCACTTTTGTTTGCATGCGTGTGTGTTGCGTGTGTATTTCCAATAATAGTGCGCGCGTGCATGCAAGCATGAGTGCATTGTCTTAACCCTTCAAGACATTAACTGCATGTGACATGAGTGTGGATATGTGTGTGTGTGTGTGTGTGTGTGTGTGTGTGTGTGTGTGTGTGTGTGTGTGTGTGTGTGTGTGTGTGTGTGTGTGTGCACGCGCGCGTGTGAGTCTGTGCGTGTGTGTCTGTAGTGTGTAGGTGCTGATTGGGATCCACTGTACGGGCGCTGGTTCTCGCACTTACCTGGGGCTACGTCGAAACAGACGCATTTTGTGAAGGCCGGAAAACGAAGGCATGCAAGAGCGTTACTTTGATTCCAGCAATTGTGTTGCACTGATGATAGTGCTAGAGTATGGCACACGCGTCACCGCTATTACACAGTAGACGGTACAGATCGATGAATCAGATAGTGATTCACCACTCGGTCTCTCTTCTCACTCTCGTTTCTTTTCTTTTATTGCTCGCCGATACACACAATTCACGCAGAGTCAACTGGACTATGCCTTTCTTTGCTTGCTGTGTCCGAGCGCTGGGAAACGGATCACGCACCATCTGATGACAAATTAAAGCAGCATGAGCACTATAGCATTACAGACTGTACACATTTCTCGCTTTATAGAGTTTATAGACTGTAGAAAATGATTTAGACAGTGTTTACAATTCGATCAGTTATTCCAAAAACATATCTCTTTTATCTTATCTAACATGAATAAGGAACAACCTATATCACATGAAAAAATCTGTTCCTTGAGATAGCATCACGGATTCCCAGGATGATAAGTCGTGGGTTCGATGCCCATCAAAAGCATTCATTTGCGGGATTGTTCTGCCGTGATCGGTTATTATCCACGGTGGGGACTGCTGTGGGCTCAGTGGGGAACCATACAGTTTCATCCACTTAGTGGATGGAACCCTGAGAGTGTTGCTTAAGTTTCCTGACCAACACTGTAGTCTCTATATCTCGGGCCTGGTTGACGTCGGAATATGTTAGGTAAACAAGTGCAGATTACAGCCCTGTCGTGCAGTTTCAGCCTAAACAGTACATCATAGCATTGTCTTCACCATCTTAATCCTCATAGTTCAGCCTTTAAAGAAAATCTCAAGTTTTGTGTCCCTTCATGCCCTGATCTCATGGTGAGCTCAATGACATTTCGTCTCCCCGTCCATGACCTTGTGGTACTGGCGTGGAGATCGCTGGCACAGGGGGGGTTCATGGGGGCTATGGTTGGACGGCACACCCTCCCGAGGGGGACGCTCATCACGCTGGCTCCACGACTAAGCAATGATTGTTGTCAGAAGGGGGCTTAGCGGCCGGCGCCTTGCGTGCGTTGGATCTGAATAGGCACCACTGAACATGACCGATGTGACTCTGCAGCAGTGCAGTGACATCTGTAGCGGGCTACCTCATGATGACTTGACACTGACTGCAGTCTGTGGATGGCGGGGGTTGCGGCAGGACAAGCAAGGTGTGGCTGCGGACAACGATCTGGAATAAGCAGCGTGAGGGTTAACGCCACCGAAATGGTGCAGAAGATTGGACAGGCCCGAAAATAAAACGTCCAGGCGCAAAAATCCTTTGGAATTTGCATGGAGAAAATTGTCAGATTGTTTATCGAAGACACGGGGGTGTTAGAACTGCGAAATGAAGAACACGACAGCGAAGAGAACAATCAGACAGAAAGAGAATCGCATGCGATCCTCGCCAATAGTAGAATTAAGGGGAACTGAAACACACCCCAAACTGCATTCTGCTGTCAGATTTTCGTCCGATGATGACCAGAACTAGTTTCGACGCAGATCAGTTCAGCCGCCTTCTCATCTTATTGCAGAAAGAACGAGTGGAGCTGTTGTAGGTTAGTAGTCGGAATCTGCAATAGCTGGGAGCCTCACCTGATGATTACTCTGACATTTATTACGTATCAGATTCTGCAACTGGATTGATGACTGATTTCAACCGGACACAGACAAATTCTGATACAAATGTCGTTGCTAGATGATGCAGTCGGACTCTCGTTCTGTTACAACCAGAGCTGGTAGGATTCTGCAGTTGGATTGTTGACTCATTACAACCAGAACTAAACAAACCCTAATTCATTCGTTGTCAAAAGATGCAAACGGATCCCCCTTTCTATTTCAACCAGAACTAGTGGAACTCTAAAATATGACTTTGCTGGAATCTGCGAAAAGATGATCACTTATTGCAACCAGAACTAGAAAACAAATATGCCGTATAACGGCCCTAAAATACAAACTGATGTGTTTCTTCCTTGTTTGTGTATTTTGAATTGAGTGCCCCTTAAACAAAAAAAAACATGTTTTTTTTTCTGTTCCATTCGATTCAGCAGTCGCCATTATATTATTCTGTCATAATCGTTGCTTCGTTTTTTGTGGCTTTTTCTCCATGTAACCTCACAGAGTAACGTTTCTTACATAAATCTTGAACCTTGATGTCTGATCTGCAGCTGGTCCTCGCCTGATTAGGAAACTGTCCTTGAGACAGTATCCCATTCTTTAACCGGATTCTCACCTTATCTAATAAAGCTCGGATACGCTTGTCGAAATTTGCATCCAGATTTTCGTCTTTTAACACCCTGAACAAAATCGAATCAATTATTTCTTTGTCGGAATCTGCAACCGGCTCCTTGCCCTGTGGTTACCAAAATCTTCTGGAGGAGTTCTTATGATATTCTTCGTCGAAATCTCCCATCGAATGTCTGACAGTGGAGTGACAAAAGTGCAGGCGTGGATCCCACTTTTAACAAGACACCAGGAGACAAAACGTCCCAGCAGTACTCTCCCTATTGACGTCATCGATTCGGACGATCGCTCGCCGATTGGAAGATGAGAGCAGGGCTGCTTATTATGGCGTTGCCAGCAAGCCTCTCAGCACGCCTGCTTTAGGAA
>JADBJO010004721.1:166681-169181 GCA_016801955.1 Conus betulinus
AGTCTGTGTATACGCGTGTGTGTGTGTGTGTGTGTGTGTGTGTGTGTGTGGTGTGTGTGTGTGTGTGTGTGTGTGTGTGTGTGTGTGTGTGTGTGAGTGTGTGTATGTGTGCTATGTGTGTGTTTCTCTCTCTATGTGTCTCTGTCCTCCCTCTCTCCTCTCTCCCTCTCACTCATCCTCTCTCTCTCGTCGACCCTCGTCTCTCTCTCCTCTCTCTCTCTCTCTGACTTCTCTCCGCGGCTCTCCTCTCTCTCTCTCTCTCGCCCTCACCTCTCTCTCCTCTCTCTCTCCTCTCTCTCTCTCTCTCTCTCTCTCTCTCTCCTCTCTCTCTCTCTCTCTCTCTCTCTCTCCTCTCCTCTGTGCGTCTCTCTGCTCTTCCCTCTCCCGACCCACCTCCTTATTCCCCAGCGGTCGCTGGTGTAAACAAACATGCTGGACTGCATCCACTCTCCACTCCTTTTCAGCCCCAGCCATCGAATTGATATCCACAGAATTTATCGTCGAATGGAGCTGAGAATATTCACTCCACCTCAGTGTCTCTACTGCCTTACACGCCCACCAACCTTCCCACTGCCCCCCCCCCCCCCCCCTACATACACACACAGCTGCCACTCCATCCTCCCCCTCCTACTCTCCATTACTAACATCATCTGTTCCCCTTTCACTTGCCTAGCAGCACTGTCGTTTAAAAAAAAAAAATCAAGACATTCATATTTCCTGAAGCAATGAAAAGATAGTGTTCCTTATAAAAATCCACAAATACATATCTTCCTCAAAACCTTATTAGGTCAGATCCCTGAGAAAAATCCAACAAAATATTTTCTTATAACGTTACACGAATACGTCATCCAAAACAGAATCCAGAAATACGCAGTTCCCGGTAGCTTTACATGATCAAATTCCTGAGCCAAATTTAACACGAAAATGCATTTCCCAGTAAAATTACAAAACCATATTCCTAGGAAGTTTCCAAACATACGCATTTGCCATTGGCATTACAAGATAATATCTTAGAAAAACAATCTTCAGTAACATTACAACATTCTGTTCTTCAGAAATACACATTTTTTACATTACAAGATCGTAATCGTGGTTTACCTCCTGAATCATATGCATTTTCTCAAAGTATTCACAGTATCAAATATCTCAGGAAAAACTAACAGAAGTGTTCATTTTCCTATGATATTTTGATCATTACAACCCCTCATTTTTTGCTTACAAATCTTATCATCCTTTCAATATGCTATAGCATGTACGGTCGCAAAAAAAAAAAATCCTGATGCAAATTTTGTTCGCAATGATAAAATCCATGTTCTAGATGACACAAAAGTGTTTTTAACTCTCTAGTGCGTAGATCGTCAAGACACGGCTGAAGGTGTCTGTGCTCTTTGCGTCAAATCAAAGACTATCTTTGGTCAAATAGAGACACACCACAGTCTGTAATTCTGTGGTGTTCTCACCACCAAGGGTTCAAAGAAGAATCCAACGGCACCAGCGAAAGGTAGTAGAATAAAATAAAAACGAAAGTATGGAGAGGTAAAAAGTTGCTGAAAAAAAAAAACATTACGCAAACAGTATAATATATATATATATATATATATATATATATATATATATATATATATATATATATATATATATATATGTTGTGTGTGTGTGTGTGTGTGTGTGTGTGTGTGTGTGTGTGTGTGTGTGTGTGTGTTTGTACATATATACACTAACCCGCTTAATGACGGCCCACAAAAATACCCATCCGAGTAATGGAATTTAGCCACTCCCAATCTGCTTTAATGAAGGCCCAGAGCCATCAGAGTGACGCAATTAAGCCTGAGCAGGTTTTTTGTAGGCACTTATCAAGAGAGGTGTTATTTATTCTACTGCCCATTACACTGGCGTGGCGAGGGCGTAAATCTTGCACGCGTTGCTCGTGTCGGCACACGCAATGTATTGGCCGTCTCCCCCCCCCACCACCTTCCCCCTCCCCCCCCCCCCCCCCCCCCCCCCCCCCCCCAGCCCCAGCCTCTTTCCCGAACACGGGCTGGGATAACAGATTTGATCGGGTGGAATAAAAACATCCTGGGCCTGAGTTAGGGCAGCGTGTTGACGAAAAAAACTTCCCCAAATCGATCAGAACGATAGGGTTAAAGGATTGGGGAGTGGCTTTATTTGTGGGCTGAAGTGCGCGCGTGTGTGTGTGTGTGTGTGTGTGTGTGTGTGTGTGTGTGTGTGTGTGTGTGTGCGTGCGTGCGTGCGTGCGTGCGTGCGGTGTGTGTGTGTGTGTGTGTGTGTGTGTGTGTGTGTGTGTCTGCGTGCGCGCGCGTGCGTGCGTGCGTGGGTGCGTGCGTGGGTGCGTGCATACATACATTTATACATACAAATATATAGACAGACAGACATGGATGTATAGTACAGACAGACAGACAGACAGATAGATAGATAGATAGATAGATATTCGACGGGTTTACATACTATCAGTGCAGGATTTAATATTCATACTTTT
>JADBJO010004722.1:0-5000 GCA_016801955.1 Conus betulinus
TTTAAACTGCAGCTGACCCAGAACAGCCCCCTTCCAGGGGAAGTTAATCTGGCACCGTCATGGAACACCCCCCCCCCCCCACCGGAAAGTTAAACTAGACAAAGCCAAAAAAAACAGCCCCCTCCCCCCTTCTGGGGAGTTAATCTGGCACTCGCCCACAAAACAGCTACCTTAGAAAGTTAAACTGGAGGTGACCTAGAACAGCTCCCCCCCCCCCCCTCCCCCTTATCCTGGGAAGTTTATCTGGCTCCAGCCTGGTACAGGCCTCCCTTGAGAGTTAATTCTTGACCTAGCACAGAACAGCCCCCCCCCCCCCCCCCCCGGGCCCCACTCTACTGGGGAGCTAATCTGGCACCAGCCCAGAACAGCCCCTCTAGAGGGTTAAACTGCACCTGTCCTAGAACAGCCCCCCTCCAGGGGAGTTAATCTGGCACCGTCACGGAACAGCTCCCTGGAGCTGAGTTAAACCAGATAAGGCCCAGAACAGCCCTCTATCTTGGGGAGTTAATCTGGCACTAGACCAGAACAGCCCTACTGGAGCGTTAAACTGAAACCTAATCTAGAACATCCCACCCCCAATCCTGGAGAGTAAATCTGGCACCAGCTCAGAACAGCTCCCCTGGTGAGTTAAACTGGACCTGGCCCAGAACAGTCCGCCCCCCCCCCCCCCTCCCCCCCACTGTAGAGTTTATCTGGCACCAGCCCAGAACAGCCTCCTGGAGAGTAAAACTGGACCTGGCCCAGAACAAACCTCCTCCTGGGGAGTTAATATTGCAACAGCCTAGATTAGTCCCCTGGAAAGTTAACTGGATCTGGCTCAGAACAGCCCCCCCCCCCCCCCCCCCCCCCCCCCCTTGAAGAGATAATCTGGCACCGCCCCCCCCCCTTCCCCGAGAGTTAAACTGGACCTGCACCAAAACGGCCTCCTAGAGAGTTAAACTGGACCTGGCTAAAAATAGCCCCCCACCTGGGGAGTAAATCTGGTACTAGCCCAGAACAGCCCCCTAGAGAGTTAATCTGGACCTGGCCCAGAACAGCCCCCCTCCTGGGCAGTGAATCTGGTACTAGCCCAAAACAGCCTCCTTGAGAGTTAAACTGGACCTACCCCAAAAAAGCCCCCCCCCCCCCCCCCACCTGGGGAGTTAATCTGGCACCAGCCCAGAACAGCCCTCCTGACGTGTTAGCTTGACCCAGTGTAACACCCCAAAAGTACTCCCCACCCAGAAGTACTCCCGGGAGTACTTCTGGGCCCGCGCGCCAGAATAACTCCCGGGACTACTTCTGGGACAGTACCTCCCTTGGTCCAGGAAAAACTCCCCCCTGTTGACAACTTTGCAAATAAATGTTTGTTTTATGTAACTATCTTAAAACGATGAATCCTTTAGACAGGGGGCAGTTTCGAACCAGGCCCAGTTTAACTCTCCAGGGGTGGGGGTGGGGGGTGGGGGTGGGGGGTGGGGGGTAGGCTGTTCAGGGCCAGTGCCAGATTAGCTCCACGGGAAGGGGGGCAGTTTCGAACCAGGTCCAGTTTAACTCTCTAGGGGGGGTGGGGGGGTGGGAGAGGTTTGTTCTGGGCAGGTGCCACATAAGCTTTCGCTTGTTGTGCTCCGTGTTGTGATGTTCGCTGCAAAATGTTTCGGTTGATTAATGTTTGTTTTAAAGCAAAGTCTCCCCATAAGGGGGGCTGTTCTGGGCCAGGTCCAATTAACTCTCGTGGTGGGTTGTTCTGGGCCAGTGGCAGATTAACTCCCCCAGCGGGGCTGCTTTGGGGCAGATCCAATTTAACTCACTAAGAGTCTGTCCTGGGCCAGGTCCAGTTTTAACTCTCTGGGGGGTGGGGGTGGGGGCTGTTTTGGGCTAGCACTAGATTTATCCCCAGGAAGGAGGCTGCTTTTGGCCAGGTCTAGTTTAACTCTCTAGGGGCTGTTTTGGGGCAGGTCCAGTTTAACTCTCTAGGGGGGGGACTGATCCGGGCCGGTGCTAGATTAACTCCCCAGGAGGAGGGGGGGGGATGTTCTGGGCCAGGTCCAGTTTAACTCTTTATACTGGGGGCTGTTTGGGGCTAGTAACTCTTGGAGGGGAAGGGGGGGGGGGGGGTTCTGGGCAGGTGCCGGATTAACTCCCCATATAAGCTTTCGCTTGTTGTGCTCCATGTTCCGATGTTCGCTGCACAATGTTCCTGGTTGAATAATGTTTCCCCACAAGACGGGCTGTTCTGGGCCAGGTCCAGTTTAACTCTCCTGGTGGGTTGTTCTTGGCCGGTGCTGGATTAACTCTCCACTGGAGCGCTTATTGGCCATTTCTTCATTAATTGAGACAGAGGGGAGGGGTGGGGGATATTCTGGGCCTGCGCCAGTCTAACTCCGGGGGGGGGGGGGGGGGGGGGGCTTTCCAGGCCTGTCCTAGAATGACTCTCCACTTGAGATAGTTTAACTCCCAGGGAGTCATTTTGATGTCAAAAGTTTGGGCCCATAAGAAATCCCGGGAGTTAGTTTGGAACAGCACCAGTTTAACTCTCCAAGGGGTTGGGGGGGATGATTTGGCACTGCCCCATATGAACTCCCGGGAGTTTTTTTGTTTGTTTGTTGTTTTTGTTTTTTGTCCCAACCTCTGCACCACCTCAGAGGCAGTGCACCCACGCCACTCATTCCGACACCCCGTCAACAGCCACAGCCCGGTCAGCCCCGCTGCAGCCCCGCACTGGCAATCCACAGGGAGCAGTCAATGTCAAGTCGTCAAGAGGCAAACCCACCGGGGGAGACACGGCACTGCTGCCGAGTCACTTCGGTGGTGTTCAGTGGCGCCTGTTCTGATCTAACATACGCAGGACACCACCTACTAAGCCCCATACAGACGACAATAATTGCTTAGTGGAGGAGCCGGCGTGAGTGAGCTCTCCCTCCGGAGGGCACCACCACGTCCATCCAACGACAGCCCCCATGGACTCGCCGATACCGGTGACCCTGACGGAACCAAAACAAGCCACAGACGTGGAGAGGACACCGAAACTGAGGTCACCATGACAGCAGGGCATGACAGGCCACAGAATTTGAGACTTTTTTATGCTGATTGATGAGATGAGGATGATTAAGATGATGCTACGGATTTCCATTTCGGTCTGAGACTGCATGACAGGGCTGTACTCTACGTTTCCTTTCATAATATTATCCCGGCGTCAACCAGGCCCGAGAGATACAGGAACCTGCAGTGTTGGTCAGGAAAATTTGAGTAACACCCTCAGAAATGCATCCATTAAGTGGATGAAAGTCGACTGTGCGGTCCCAGTCTTTCCAACTGAGTCCACAGCAAACTCAATTCTGGGTAGGAGCCGGTTGGGGCAGAAAAACCCACATGACTCTGATGGGATTCGAACCCACGACCTCCCAGCCAGGAGTCCACAACGCTAACCACTTCGCCACGGCGGCTGTGTGAACTCCCGGAAGTTAGTTTAGAGTCAAATTTTTTTGGTTCAAAACAACTCCGGGGAGTTATTCTGAAACTGGTAGGGGTTCATTTTGGAATAGGCCTAATAAACAGAAAGAAGAGATGGGGGGGGGGGGGGGGGGGGGGGCGCGTTCTGAACCTGTTGGGGGGGGGCTGCTTTGTTGCAGACCCAGATCAAACTCTCGGAGTTAATCTGAGACAGTGCCAGACTGACTCCCAGGAGTTAAACTGGGAGCGGGGAGGGGGGGGGGGGGGGGTGTGGTCACCACGTTACACCACCATGCAGTATTTTTCTTTGATACTTTGAATCTTGATAATCAGATGACAAGACACTTTGCATCTTCCTGGTCAAATTTTAGACCGGATATTCTATCATTCATTTATAACACATAATAACGTTATATAAAGGAAGTACACAAAAAGTTCTTACACATCTATGCGTACATGTGTGTGAACATACACGTACTGACAATTTTACAAACATGAGATAGTGGGGGAGCTAGACAGTGACAGACAAACAGACATACAGAGGGAGGACAGACAGACCGACGACCAATAAAGAGAGAGAGAGAGAGAGAGAGAGACAGACAGACAAGACAGACAGACAGACAGACAGGACAGACACAGAGACAAAGATAGAGAGACAGAGTAAAACTGAAGTGTTTATTGATATTGATGTGTCACCATCAGGGAGAGGTCCATTCAAGCCTCCCAGGTGAATTGTTGAACGCAACTCACAAGAGACCTGTTGGTCTCATGATGTTATAGTGTATATGCCTTAATCTTACGTGTTTCCTTTCTTCTCTTCATTCTTAAACATTCGGCTTTTATATCGGAATGGCGCATGGAGCCTCACAAGGGACATGCGTCACATTTTCTTGAATGATTTTGATTATTATTATCATTATTAATGAAACAGTAAAATTTTTTTTTTTTAAGTCAGACACATGAAAATAACACTTTTCATTCATTGCACACAACAAATACACACCTTGAAAAGGACAGGTGTGCTACATAAACGAATTTAAAACATTAATACTTACCACAGATAATGTTTTAACATTCCACCAGAGTCAGAGATATGCAAATACCTTGAGATATATAAAACTTAATGTTAATGTATGAGTACTTATGTGAACAAGCAAGTTAGAAATGGCGGGGGGGGGGGGGGGGGGGTTTGTTGAAAGAGAGAGAGAGAGAGAGAGAGAGAGAGAGAGAGAGAGAGAGAGACAATGACAATGACAATGATAACATGTTTAATGAGCCAGGCCTTCTGCCCATGTCAAGGGGACGGGGGGGTACAAAAGGAAATCATGTCAGGATACTACATTGAAAATGAATACGGTTAACATCCATACTAACCTGTAGACGAAAATAGCAAGATACGGATTTTAAATGCATCAGTTAGATATGCTGCCAGTCTGCACATACATTTAGTGTCACACATAACGATAACCTGAAAAGAAGAAGGGTAATTGTAATACTTACAGGGAATGTATTTTCTCTAATTTGAGTATTGGGGGACAGACGCATATAAAATGAAGTTCACTTTCTGG
>JADBJO010004722.1:10000-15000 GCA_016801955.1 Conus betulinus
TCACCTCTCTCTCTCTCTCTCTCTCTCTCTCTCTCTCTCTCTCTCTCTCTCTCTCTCTCTCTCTCTCTCTCTCTCTCTCTCTCTCATACTCATTACTTATCTTTATGCACTGCATTTTAAAGTACTTGTGCAAAGCATCGCATTCTTCTCTCTTCGCTGACCAGAATAAATCTACTGTCCCTTGATTAGCGTTACTCCAGTTGTAATCCAGTATTAACTCCATGTTCCATGTTCAGCTTTATAAACTACCAGCACTACGAGGTAACAATAGTTGTCAATTGCTTTTTACTCAAGAGTTCAAAGCTTTTGCAGATGCAACAGAAGTTGATACTAAAGCCTGAAATCAAGACAGTCAGACCTCTGTGTATTAGAGTAAATGCAAAATTGTTGTCTCCGTCAAACCTGAAACAGGTCGGAAGCTTTTCAAAGAGGGGTACATCGGGCAAATAGAAACGCAAATGGATTTACTATGGGGCAGCATAATGCCAAAAATGGATTAGACTATGGGGCAGCATAATGCCAAAAATGGATTAGAAGACCAAACTGATATAATGCTTTTACATTCGAGTCATCGATAACATATGCACACAAATGCACAGACCCGCACAGGTAAGAGTGTGGAAACAAGAGAGAGAAAGAGAGAGGGAGAGAGAGACAGAGACAGACAGACAGACAGACTGACAGACAGAAGGAGAGACAGAGAGAGAGTCAGAGGGGGGGGGGGGGGGAGAGAGAGAGACAGATGGACACAGGACGACGGACAGACAGACGGATAGATACAAAGACACACAGAAAGGAGCTCTGTATTAGTTGTCCTTACTACATAGGCTATCATCTGGGTCGAGATCAGTACAAAACAGTTCCTGTCGTACATTGGTCAGGTGTGAGGTCGCAAATTTCATTCAATTCCAATTCTGGAAAGAAAAGAAAACATTGTTGCTTTTCTGTTTTCATCATTGCTCTCTCTCTCTCTCTCTCTCTCTCTCTCTCTCTCTCTCTCTCTCTCTCTCTCTCTCTCTCTCAGGCTTTCATACTTTCACTGAAGTGATTTTGTGCATCAGTGCAGAAAGCCTTCAACTCTCCGACGTACTTAGTGAATAACTCTATTGTACTATAACAGTTCAAAGCCCTAAATATGATTCACTGTTCTGCAATCAAAGATCATACAAAGTAGCTGTTTTCATGTGATGCAAATAAAGAAATACTCAGAACATTTGTTCACACAAGTGGTCATGTACACTCATTTACGGTCAATATTAGAAACGAGAGAGAGAGAGAGAGAGAGAGAGGAGAGAGGGGGGGGAGAGAGAGAGAGAGAGAGAGAGAGAGACGAGAGAGAGAGAGAGAGAGAGAGAGAGAGAGAGAATACTAAGTTGCTTGTTCGTATTTATTCATCACTCTGAATAGAAGACAAATAAAACAAAATTACGTTCATATATGTCCACATATAAATATTTACACACACACACACACACACACACACACACACACACACACACACACACACACACACACACACACACCACACACACACACATACACACACAGAGAGAGAGAGAGAGAGAGAGAGAGAGAGAGAGAGAGAGAGAGAACTCATGTATGCTTATACCCCCCTACACTTGCTTCATAGTAAGATACTTGATGCATATACGTTGAACAACTGAATCACAGACTGGCAAGCGCCTGCAAAAGCTCTAATGCAGAAAAAACATGAGTGTGTGTGTGTGTGTGTGTGTGTGTGTGTGTGTGTGTGTGTGTGTGTGTGTGTGTGTGTGTGTGTGTGTGTGTGTGTGTGTGTATGTTTGTGCGAGAGAGAGAGAGAGTACCTTTTCATTCATGACATTCAATAGAAAAAAAACTGTTCTAAAAGAAAAGAGCTATAAAATCTTAAGAAAAGGGGCACTCATAAAACAAAGAAATATTTATAAGTACAAATGTTTCACATAATTAAATACTTTGTCCAAATAATGCTTAGGCACTGCGTTTTAGTCACATGCATGCAAACGCTTGTTATTGGACTAATTACAGGTACAAGAGAGAAGTTTGTGTCAGTACTCCTTACTGCACAGGTCATCAGGGCTGAGATCGGTACAGACAGTTCCTGGTTTTACATTGGTCACCTCCAAGGTTGCACACTTGATTCAAGTCCAGTTCTGTAAAAAAGAAAAAAAACATTTCAGGGAAGTATTGTTTCATTGTTTTTTATTGTTTCTCTCTCTCTCTCTCTCTCTCTCTCTCTCTCTCTCTCTCTCTCTCTCTCTCTCTCTCTCTTTGAAACTCAGCTCACCTAACTGTAACATTTCACTATGTACGGCGTGTTGTATTATGTGTAGGGGTCTTATGGTTACCGGGATTTTTCATCGAGGTAGGCTCCAAAGTTTTGTCTTTGATGGCAATGACAGAGTATCTATGGAAGAAACATCATGACATTCACCACTGGAACGTGAGAACACTGTGGCTGGTTGGAAAACCAAATGAACTGACCCCTGAGATGAATGACCACTCCTTACACAGTCTCGGCCGTTATGAAGTTAGATGGAAGAACTACAGAGAAGCACAGACAGAAGGTAATGCCTGTACTACAACAGAGAAGAAGACCAACAAAATACATGATTTGCGGTTTGTAGTTAATATCAAAATTAGGAACGCTCACTCTGGATGCTTTCCTGTTTTGAGCCAGAGCCTGACCATCTACCCGTTAAAGAGAACATTCAACATCACGGGAGTGCATACACATCCATCCCACATTTTGATTTGTATCAGAACTTGACGATGACCAGGTCGAAAAACTCTACACTGAACGGTCCAAACGATCATAAACAGGTTGACAAGAAAGACATCCTCATCGTTAAGGGCTGCAGGAATGTTAAGGTTAGTGCAAATGTCCAAGCATACCGCAAGAATTTCTGTGGCCCATACCGTAATAAGGCTAGCAACAACAGCGGACTACCTCTGCTAGGAGCTTTCAATGGTGATGACTTGGTCCCTGCTTAATCTGTTGGTGAGCATAACGCATTCCAACGTTGGACACGGTACTCTCCAACCGGTCAAGATCACAGCCAGACAAATTCTGTTGTTGTGTTGACCTAGAACAGTGCTAGCATCTGTAGGACCAAACCAATGACACTTCCAGAAGCTGACTTTTGAGGGTGATTGCGACCTAGTCCTTAAAAAAATTAACGTACGTTCGAAGAACAACGGAGTGAAAAACAGCAGTCTGAATTTGACCTTGACAAACTGAAAAATCCTAACACCACTGAAGAATTCCAAAAAGTCATAGGAACAAAACCTCGCGTTACTACTAAATGGGAAAACAAAACAAAACAAAACAAACAAAAAAAAAAAAACTCGAAGCCTTCATTAGCAATTTCAACCATGTGGTCACTGTAACTGTATCAGCAACTGTGGTCCTAGGAATATGCCGATGGGAATCGTGGTCAAGGATCACAAGCGATCTCTTGGAGACTGATGACACTGAAGGGGGTCGTAATACGCTACATAATACTGGGGTGAGAGAAAACATTGCACTGTTAACAATAGGATCAGTGATGGAAAGAAGAATGCAAAGCAACGGTATTCAGTCATTGGCAAAAGCTGGATAACAATGATAAGGAAAGATGTTCATCTTGTATAAAAAAAATTGACAGAACAAAAGTAAAGTCAGCATCACTAAGGGCCCAGACAGAATCTGCCCTGCACAGGAACAGGCCGTCATAAACAGGGGGCCTGAATATTGCTCTGACATCAACAAAACCAGACAGAAAAGAGACCCAACTGTGCGAACAGTATAGGATTCATTATCAATAGAATGTAAATTACATCAATACAAAGAGTGAATGGGAATCCCATTTTGACGGTTAACAACATTCAGTAGCGACATAATCCCAACAATGAGGACATTACAATACAGAAGCACACAATGAATCATTCGATGCTGATATCAATGGAAAGGAACTAAAAGCTGCGTGAAAGAGCTTGAAGTGTGGAAAGGCACCAGGTCTATATGGCATTCATGTAGTAAGGTGAAAACACGCAGACTATGAAATCATACCATAAGTTAAAAAAAAAAGCTGTAAACCCTCTATTATTGATTTCGAATATTCTCAGGACAACGAACCAAAATCGATCGATTTTTTTTCGCTTCACAGGAGGTGAGATGTACATTGTCGTGATAATGACAATGGAAAAACCCTGGTTACTATTGTAAGTAAAGTTTACACGTTTCTTTAAAGTGAAAATATTGTTATCATTGTGTGAAAAAATCTCACATATGTTACAAGTGTAGAATCAAAAGGCAGCTTTTGAATCTCAAAACAACCATATAATATCTACAAAGGAAAGACAAGTTCATTAAATGATATCATTCCATTAAAAAAATCACATGTGTTACAAATGTAAAATTAATCTCAGTCAAAATTGTCATTGGAAACATGCACAGAGAGAGAGAGAGAGAGAGAGAGAGAGGAGAGAGAGAGAGAGAGAGAGAGAGAGAGAGAGAGAGAGAGAGAGAGTGCATTTGCTATTCATTTATCACCCTCAGTTCAATTTTTTTTTAATCAGCTTTGACGTATGTGCGTATAACGTACATAATCACCAAAAACTCACGCTCGCCTACATGTCCACATTCTGACACAGACAACTCAGATATGAATGCTTAAATATTCCATTTGAGGCACAGATAACCAAACGCCAGCAAATGCATTAACATAAGCAAGAGACGGCATGGGAGATAATGGGGAAGAAAAAAGGAAAGAGAGAGAAAGAAAGAGACAGACAGATAGACAGACAGACAGACAGACAAACAAACAGACAGACAGACAAAGAGAAAGAAGGGAGAGAAACAGACACACAGTCAGAAGGACAGACAGACAAACAAGCAAAGAGAAAAATTCGAAAAGAGAGAAGCTCTGTGTTAGTTGTTCTTACTACTACACAGGTCGCTGGGGTCGAGATCGGTACAGACAGCTCCTGTTGTACATTGGTCATCTGATAGGTCACAG
>JADBJO010004722.1:32500-50000 GCA_016801955.1 Conus betulinus
AAAAATCTCTTCCACTCATCACCTGAACCTGCAGACGCTCTGATTACAAAGAATTTATTGCCAATCTGTTTGCCTCTAGTACTGAATAAAGCTTCTCATCCATAAAGAATTCTTGTTGTTGTTGTTTTGTTGTTGTTGTTGTTTGTTGTTGTTGTTGTTTTTGTTTTTGTTTGTCTTTTGTTTTTGGGGGGGGGGGGGGGGGTTAACACACAGGTGAAGGACAAATCTTATGTGACTTTTCCTTTGACAATGTTGAAGACTTTAATCTGCCATTGCCACTCGATGAACTAAAATCAGTTCCGTAAATCTGTGGTGATTCTGCTCCTCCTGGCCTTGATGACATCCATTATCAACTTCTGAAACATATCTCAAAAAGCTGTCTCCAGACACTCGTAAAATGTACAATGGTATTTGGACCACATGGTACTTACACACCCTCCTGGCGGAAAGCTCCATCTATTTTAATTTCCAAACCTGTAACAGACTTGAGCATCCCTTCTAACTCTCGCCCAATAGCTCTGACCAGCATCATTTATACTCAATGAAAAACATAAACTGTCCTCTGATGTTGAACATGGAAACCTTTGGCCTTTTGCCAATGAACAATGCGGTTTCCGCAAGTACCATTCTACCATTGAGCAGACCGTCAAAAAACCATCTTCCACAACTCCTCCATTAACAACAACATGTGGCTGCCATCTTTGTTTTTTTTTTTTTTTTTTAATTTGGCGTAGGCTTACGATTCAAGTGGAGATCCGATATTATCGTGGATCTCCATAGTATCGGTTTTCCCGGTCATCTTCTCTTATTTCAAACCTTCTGACTGACTGACTAATTTGAGTCTGTGTTGATACCACGGACTGCCTGATATGAAGAAGCAGGACTTAGATGCATCCCTTGGCAGTTTTTTTCTTTCTCCTGATCTCTTCAGCATCAAATTGAATGAAACTGTCGATTCTGTGAACTAACGTTTCAAGTCCTAACTGTCTGCTTATGATTTTGCATTCCACGCGGTTGGAGCCACCTATACTGGCATACAATGTCGATTTCAAATTTACATGGATAATACCTGACCGTGGGCCGAGGAAAAGGGTTTTACTCTTTCAGCTATCAAAACTCAGTGTATCCACTTCCATAATTTTGACAGTGCATGGCTTGTCCTGATAAATCTACCACTCCAGCTGTGAATGAAGCCATTTTTTGAGTTATTTTCGATCAAAAACTTAATTTTTAAAAAGTTACATCCGGCACTTCTTGTTCGAAAGTAATGAACAGGTTCAGGTAGTGGTACACACGAATTGCGGCGAAGAGAAGAAAACTCTTCTCCATCTGTTTCAGAGATCTTATCTACACTAGACTGGACTCTAGGGTTCTGCAAGATCTTCGGTCATCAAAACTTTGGAGCCTGTCCGCTATCAAGAGCTTGGACTCGGAGTAGCAGTGTTTTGTGCCAGGTCTGTACACAGTGCGTACGCATAAAGCAGGGGGAAGCATTCCTCTCCAACTGTCAGCTGAAACGTTCTTTGACCTATTGTTCGGACCTCTTCTCTGAATCCCGAAACCCTACGTATCGCTCTGGGTTTGACCCAAAGTTTCTCAAGAAACCTGGGGATAACCCTAGTTCCGCTCCACCCGTGGGAATTCGTATTCCTCTCCCGGCTAGCAGTCCAGGCATAGACCTTAGAGTCGTGTGTATTTCATCCAAGCGTCCTGACGATCCCCCACAGATTCACTTTTTCCCACTCCAGAATTTCACTTTGATCTAGCCTCCTGTCGCAAAGTGCCATTAGCATGACTTTAGCATTCATATTTAACTCTTTTGGATGTAACTCGAGTCAAACAAGAAATTTAGCATCTGTTTTTAACCCTTTTGGAAGTAACTCATGTCTGCCACGCGCCGCATTTGTTCACACCCAAGCACTAACCCAACATGCTTACTCCGCCATCACATATCCACACCATTCGCCCTCAAAGAGCCACTTTTTGAACAGTGCGTCTTTTTTTTTCAAACATTTTCTCCATTCAACAGGAGTAAATAAAGATAACATAAAAAACAACAACAAAACATATAAAGAGACATAAAAAAACAACAACAAACATATGAACAGTTACGACACTAAAATACACACCCATAAGTATTTCATTGTCCCAACGTTCAGTAAGTCCTTTCACGCATAACTCAATACAGTACAATTCTCTCCCATTCCCCTGAAATCTTTTTCATTTTTTTTTCCTTTCCTCTCCGTGCTTTTCTTTTCATTGATCGATTTTACCAGCTGTCCATGAAAGCTTTTTTTTTTTTAAACTGCCTTCCATTTAATAGCGATTCCTTTATGGTCTCATCTTCCACAAGAGGGAGGGTCCTGTCTAAGGTACTACCGGGAGGGCGGTAGGTAAGAAGGAACGGCGCTGAAGTTCCTGCAACACCTCAGCCCCTGAATTACCAACTGAAGATAACGTTACGCATGATTTTTTAAAAAAAAAAAGAGAAATTTATTCATAATCTCACCGTTCATCGCAATGACATTCACTATACCTCTTGGATTAGCCATTACCTACCTACTTTTGGGTGTTTAGAACATAAACTTTGGCATTACCTTTATTCATTCTCGATGTTTCATCAGCTTATTTTCTCTCCTTCTGATTTGCCCACTCCGGTTTAAAATCTTATTGATACACTAGATCACCCAAATGCTCAGCACTATAATCCTCAGCCTAACTCTTAACATACCATAGTCTGCTTGCTGTGAAATGAATCCTCACTGGGCCCATCATTGGCCAGCCTCCAAGGCTGCCACAGGCAAATCACCAGTGGTGTCTATAATTGACCCCATGGTTAAATGCCCCCAACCTCTTCTGCTAAAGGCACAGCCACATCACATGGCTTAGACTGCTCTCCACCGTCAACTGACCAAACCAGTCAGTTCTCAAGTTTATATTGTTTCAGTCTCACACGAACTGATTTTACTTAACCGTGAAAACTCGACGCCCTAATTTTCAACACGACGGTCCACGCACACGCGCACTAACGCACACACACCGAGTGTTGCTTATACAATCCTCCACGATCTATTTACCATTTCCTCTGCGTGCTACATACTAATAGCTTATATATCTATTCTGTGAAAACGCAAATCTAACATTTCAAACTATGCACTTAACAATCTAATACATGCTAATGAAGTATTCATTTATGTGCAAACTAATCAGTTCAGTTCAGTTCAGGTCAGTGGTTTATTTAACGTCTATTCACCATTGATGATATTAGACGAAAAATAATCTAACAACGTCATTATTATCTAACAATGCTTAACCTCAAAAAAACAAAAAACAAAGAAAACTAACATTACGACCAAATTTCGTCATCTGAAGCAGCATTGATGACACGAAACACTTTACTATGGCATCAACAGATAATATGGCATTATATCCATCACATTGTACGACACCCAGGACTTGGCCTGACCAGGGCAATACAAGAATTAGGAATATAGATGACACTGTCAGTGACTCACTAACCCACCCCCCACCCCCACCACCATCCCCACCCCTCACCCCTCACCCCTTCCCACCCACTCCATCCCTCTATCGATCGAAGTCTTCAGCTTCTGAAAGAGGCATCCAGATGAGTCGAACAAGAGACAGACAATATTACAAAGGAAAAGGATATGGATGAAAAACAGAAGGGGGTGGGGATGGGGGTGGGGGGGGGGGGGGGGGGGTGGGAGGAGGTACTGGAGAACAGCCCAGGGTAGAGGCCTACTTACTGCATATGCCCGCAGGTTCTGTGGCACTCCATGTGCACACCAGCGTTTCGTCACACATGCCGGCAGTACACACGGTTCGTCCACCGCTTGAGCTTGGGTCCCTGAAACACGTCACGAAGTATATACTTGGAAACATGTCCTAGTGAACACGTTGAATTCCCCTGGGATACCAGTGTTAAACCCAATGTCCTGTATCAGACAAAAGCATGAGACGTATCTTCAGTTCGTACATCATGAGGTGATAGTTTGTTCCGGACTCCTAACCAGTGAAATATGAGTATTCAGTTTGAACTGAAAGACGCAGTCCCAGAGCGATGTTATTATAAGGCGTTGCTGAATTATGATCATACAAATGATGACGATATTTGTTATGTGAGCGTCCCATCTCGCGTGAACCTGGTGTGCTTACAAAATATATGAATGTAGAAACGTATCCCACATTCAAACATCCCTCTACGTTCACTCCCATCGAACGTACTGAGGCCGGAATAGCTCAGCTGGCAATGCGCCAGACTCGTGATCCTGGCGATCCTGGGGTTGTGGGTTCGAATCTCCACCAGGCCGTTTCAGTTGAGGGGGGGTTTATCCCTGGGATTTGGCCTTCGTTCTGACTACATTTCCCCTAACTCCGAATGAGACCACAAACCGACATTCCTGCATAACATCTTGCACACACGTACATCTCATCACCAACTTTCGGAAGAGAAAGCCAGTTTTGGCAAGCTGATATGGATGACATTCATACGCATTGCAGACACGGAAAGGATGAAAGAATGAAGGAAAACCAGAGTGATTGATATTCGATTGAATGAGACAGGAAACGACTGCATGTAGAGCCTAGAAGCCAGCTGTTCAGTCGGCTCTACCTAGGTAGGCAGCCCGCTATGTAAACGAGAGCGTGGATTGTACAGTATATAGAGCTTGGTCTCTGAAGGTAGGTGCTGTATAAGTACTCTTAACAAAACAACAACAACAATAAGACTGATAATAATGATAATAACAATGATACAATAAGAACAGTAATAATAATGATAATAATAATAATAACAACAAATGATGATAATGATAATCACAACAGAAATAATAATAATAATAACAGTTGTCACTTCGACTAGTGCGGTGACAGGAATACCCAAATGTGAAAGGGTACCCCCTTTAAATCCACCCGCCCACATTCTAAAGCTATTAACACCACAGAACAAAGACTACAAAACACCAAATATTAGGTGCGACAAACTAACAAATTTTATTCAGATTCGCACTCACACACGCACCACCAGCAAAACAAGTGAAACAGATCTTCAAACAATAACACATCAATCATCAATAATATTTTAAAAAAATAAAAAAAAAATAATAATAATAATAATGATAATGCCCCGACTCCCACCTCCAGATCCCGGGAGCCTCAAAGAACCCCAACCCACACAGGGTTAATATCGGACCAAGGATACTACAGAAGGTATCGCGTGGTAACTTGGGGCTGGGTCATCCAGAGGGAAGGTTGGCCTACAGAACCCAAAGTGCCCACGAAATACAAACTACTAAGGGGACACAACAACACACCCTAAAAAAATTTCACTACAATTCCCCCTCCACACAACATATACAAATATATATATATATATATATATATATATATATATATATATATGATCATCAACAGCTCATATACAATACAATTCACCCTTCACACACTCAAACCATCTTTCTTTTTTTTTTTTTTTTTCACAATCAATTTTCACACCTCCACTCTTTCCCTTCCCTCACGGGCATTTACAGTTAGGGCACTGGTGACCACATTGTCACTGAGGTCTTGATGCAACGGTAGATGAAGCTCCGAACAATGCCACATCAATAATGTCACTAAGTTCAACACAAAGTCACTATTTTCAAAACGCCGTAACACAAACTGAAAACGACGAAGGGCTCAGCAGCTCAGCAGATCTCAACAGCAGAAAGGAAAGCTTCGACGCTCGAAGGATGCCCTCGGCCCCTCCCGGTCGTCTGTGACGATGACTAGAGGTCAGCTATACCGAAGACAGAAGCCAAGGCAATACCCGGTACGATGCCCCAGACCGGAGGATGCAGCAACAAAAAAATATTAAACCATGTTGATACCTGGAAATAAGATAATTTCATAACTACTCTGACTCGCAACTAATTATCTAACTTTAAGCACACCAAAACCATAACACATTATCTTCGCAGTTCCACTTTCGACCAAGGCATTTAAGCCGTCAAACTAACTACAACCCAACCTAACCCTCGCAATTCCAGGAAACAATACCTAAATCAATCTACAATATCCAGAAAAAAATGCACAAAAACAAACAGTTATTAACTTCCAATTATAAACACCTTAACTTTCTCCTTATTCTACAATATCAAAATCAAACAAAATCAATAAATAATACTATCCATATGACAAACCATCCTTCACATGCCACCCTACCAACATCATATATCACATCCCAATTAACATACATCAAATAGTATATACCCAAATAAAACCACATAATATCCCAATTAACATACATCAAATAGTATATACCCAAATAAAACCACATAATGCCACATATAAATTACCCTTTTTTTTTCCCTTTAATGGCCACATAATTCAACACCAGCAACAACACCGGAGAGCGGAAGCGCTCGCCGCCGCTGAACTAGTAACGCAAACCCAAACATACTAATAAAAGCAGAGCGACGGGACGGCGCCCCCCCCTGCTGGGCCATACGTGATTACGCACGCCTAATCAATTTCAACTTGCAATAATCACCAAAAAAACACAATATAATAAAAACACGACCCCCGCGCATACCGACATCGACGTGCGCGCGCAGACGACAATAACCTCTGACGACACCTCCCTCTCACTCCTCCCCCCCCCCCCCCCCCCCCCCCCCCCCCCCCCTTAACTACAAGCCAGCGCGATTTACGGCTACGTAAATCCTCTATATTATCATTTTTTTTTTTTCACACTAAACTAAATCACACTTCAACACATTTCAACCCAAAATCATCTGCCTTCACTCCCTTCTTTAACGAACAGCCTGCCCCTCGCTTCTCACCTGGAGTTACGATGACGACGAAGACGACACAAGACGAACACCCGCCACCGCAACAGGCCGGGGAAACCCGCGCTCCCTTGAAATGCGTGGAAGCTGTAGGCAGACACCGAAACACCGAATACTTCTCCAAGGAACTCCGAGCTGTCACCAGAACCCGCCGATGGACGTCCAGGCAGCCCCACTAAACCAAGTGGAAAAACTGCCTCACCAGACACTGGGATCAGACCTCCGTCTCGAGCCAGGAGTCGCAAACAACTGAACTAGATAGTCAAAAAGACAGACGACACCTAGAGGTGACAGACACCATGAAACTGACAAGGCCACACCCTGACTGCAACCAATCGTCTATAGGTTGCCCAGGGAACGACACGACACGACTCCCAGATAAGGGCATGAATATCGACAATCGTATACAGACTCAAAACACTAACTTGCTCAAAGACCAATCAACAATCAGTCACCCAAAATACCAAGACCACACTTCTAAACATAGGAACACTGTGTATCGGCACAGACTCCAAACCACCAATTCCTCCAATCATCAATCAATAATCACTAACAGCCTATACCCAAGACCAAATATGGACCTAACCATATCCCAAACACCAATCTCCAATAACTCATCAGCCAATCATCAATAAAACATCAAACCACAAACCACCAACAATCACAAAAATAGATACGGCCAAATATAAGCACAAACTGCGACCTCTTTGGTCGATAATCTACCTACAATAACTCGACCCAACACACACACACACACACACACACACACACACACACACACACACACAATAAAATAAAATAAAATAAAAAACACACATCATAGCTCCAAAATATCGACATGGGAAAAAAAAAAAAAAAAAAAATAACCACTGCAACCACTCCGCCATACGACAAGCACAATTATGTCCCTTGAATGTCCGTGCATGACAATAATAATAATAATAATGATAATAATAATGATAATAATAGAATAGTAGTAATGATGCTAATGTAAATGCACAAAGCGACATATCAGCATTCCCTTTCCCACACTCCCTACTCTCATCCACCTCTCTTCCTCACAAACGCCCACGGAAACACACGCATACAACTGTCAGCATGATGGTGTGACGGAGGTGGGAGTTGGGGGGGGGGTGAGGTGGGAAGGGTTTTTGAAGGATGAGGTTTAGGAGCGTCTGATGGACTGGAGCTATGCAAGCTTCTATAGGTGGCTATTAATACACGTGTGTACATATGTGAGTGTACGTAACAACAAGGTTTTTGGTTGTCCCTGTGTGTGTTTGAACTTTGGTGCGTGTGTGCGCGCGTGTGTGTGTCCGCGGCACAGAATGACTTATGATAGGAGGTGGAGAAAAAAAGTCACACACACACACACACACACGCGCGCGCGCGCGCGCGCGCGCGCACGCACGCACGCACGCACGCACGCACACACGCACATACGCGCGCACACACACACATACGCGCGCGCGCACACATACACACACACACACACACACACACATATACTGAGAGAGAGAGAGAGAGAGAGAGAGAGAGAGAGAGAGAGAGAGAACCACACACTGGCACTCGTATACAGCGCATCCGTGCTCGTATATTCATGTCATGCACGCACGCTCACACGCACGTATATGGGCGTACTCGATTACGCATGCATGCGCACATGCACGTTCGACTGCAGATGCAAACACGCATACAAACATAGATGATAGTCTGACGGAAAGACACGCAGACACACAGACATTAAAGAGACCGCCAGACTGACATTGTTTTGGCCGAAAATACCACACACACACACACACACACACACACACACACACACACACACACACACACACACACACACATACGGTAAAGGGTGCTCGCGCAAGCACACAAACTCTCTCTCTCTCTCTCTCTCTCTCTCTCTCTCTCTCTCTCTCTCTCTCTCTCTCTCTCTCTCTCTCTCTCTAACAGTCACACAGACATTCAAAATTTTACACATACACACGCGCGCGCGCGCGCACGCGCGACTGACTTTTGGAATAGGGCAACAGCCGCTTGACCAGGTCATGTAGGTTGTTTTTGACGTTGGTTGATTGCGTTAGTTTCTGAAGTAGATTAGTAACCTTACGGACAATTCGAATGTGATTCTAAGCCATCCACATGTGTTGGCTGTCGTGGAGTTAAGATTAAACCATCTGGAACACGAAGTTTTCTGTTGATGCTACGTGTATCTGTGCGAGACCTATTTCAGTTCATCATGTTTATTACATTGTCCTGTGTGAACAGAACACTATGAGGAGAAGGGTATTACTATTGGAAAACATCAATATGAAAGCTGTATTTTGTATGGTCCTTGCATTACTGATATTGCAACTTTTATTGCTCAGTCTGAAGTAGCCAAACTACTACAAGGATTAAGAAGATTAAATGTTAGGGTCTGCATGATATATTCTGTGAACATATGTCAGAATTATTGAGAAGCGTGTAGTTTGTCGTCTAATATCATCTGTGATGGGAGACGTTAAGTAATGAACTGAACATACACAGAGCATGAACGCCCACATATACACAAACACTCACATGATTGAACAAAAGTATGAACGCAGCTACACATGACATGCAAGCCCACATAAAACAAAGAAGAGCGCGTGCGCGCTCACATTTACCCACTAACGTGCTTTTTTTACATCCAGTCCTCGCCCTGAGTAGGGACTACAACATGCAGTGAAATCAATTAATGTAAAAAAAAAAAAAAAAAAAAAAAAAAAAAAAAAAAAAAGCAAGCAAAGCGGTCATGTAATCATAAAAGAACATCAAATGAAAATAGAAGATAAATGAAAATGAAACAAAAAAATAAGAATAATAATTAACAAAACAAAAATAGAAATAAAAATGAGAGTAACAATAATGAAGAGGAAGGAGACAGTGGGGCTAGAGAGTGAGGTGCTGCTGGGGGAACATATGTAAATGTACTACAACGTACAAGATTAGCATGTATGAAAACAGACAATAAATGAATACGACAAAGTACGTACATATTTTTGAACACACATACACGCACGCTCGCACGCAGAGAGAGAGAGAGAGAGAGAGAGAGAGAGAGAGAGAGAGAGAGAGAGAGAGAGAGAGAGAGAGAGGCAGAGAGAGAATCATTTTTTTGTAAGGCATGAAAATACGTAGAAGTATTAATCATTTTTTGTAAGGCATGAAAAGTGGGGGGGGGGGGGGGGGGGGGGGGGGGGGGGGGGGGGGGGGGGGGGGAAGAGATAAAAAAAGAGAGAGACGGGATGGAAAGAGGGGGGGGGGGGTACAGCATGAAATATAATAATTTGAAATGGAAATGTACTAAAACGTACAATAATTAGCATGTATAAAGTCAGACAGTAAAATGAATATGACAAAGCATGTAAGGAATCGATATATATATATATATATATATATATATATATATATATATATATATATATATATATATATATATATATATATATATATATATATATATATACTATGATACATGAAAAGAAAAAAAAATAGAGAAAAAAAAATTGGTTAAGTACATGAAAATGGGATGATTTATGATTTTGAGATTACTTGCTGGTATTACTTATGATGGATTTTTTTTTTTTTTTTTTTTTTTTTTTTTTTTTTTACCGCAGAAGATGGGTAAGGTAAGCGTTTTTGAAAGTTGTGGTACAATGGACTTGTTTGATGGATTCTGGAAGTGAGTTCCACAAAGAGGAGCCCGAGTATGTTAGACTTGATTTAAATAAGTCAATTCTGGGGAATGGGATATGGAGTTGGGGGGGAGTTTCTCGACGAGACTTTTGAGAATCGGCTCATTTAAAGTTGTTGGAGCATTCCCGGTCAGAATCTTGTGCATCATTAGTCCTTGTTGTGTATTTGAGTCTTTGGCTGAATGGAAGAATGTGAAGATGTTTATAATCAGAGCTTTCGAGGCTAGTTTTCTTCAGAAGGATTAATTTTAGCGCTCGTTTATGTAGGCTGAACAATGGTTTTAGTGTATTTGCACTTGCAGAGTCCCAAATAGTCGATGCATAATCAACATAAGACTGAATGGGCATGGAAAAAAAGTTTTCGTGAATGAAAGTCAAGAAAGTGTTTGATTTTGGTGAGCTGGTAAACTTTCTGGGAAAGCCTTTTGCACAGTAGAGTTATGTGGGGATTCCAGCTGAGAGAGAGAGAGAGAGAGAGAGAGAGAGAGAGAGAGAGAGAGAGAGAGAGAGAGAGAGAAAACGATAATTTTGCTTAAATGATTCGATGAAGCGCCCTTTTTTTCAACGCTCTGGCGTGTTTGAGTATGAAATGCTACAATTCAGATGAATTTGTTCCATTAGATATGTGACCATGTTTTTCGTTCTTTTTACGCACCTTTGAGAATATATGAAATATGAAATTAATAATGAAGATACGATTCCCATCAGCTGAATGATTTAGAATTTCCGTGGCTATCTTACACCAAAAACGGACACATCATTATAGCAAAAATTACTGCTGAGGTTACGTGATAACAGGTTTTCCACGAAAAAAAAAAAAGAAAACAACAACAAGATGCAAAGCATATAAACGTACTCCCAGTTTATCCTGAATAAGGGTGATATATTCCATACAGAGTGAAAACCGTCTTGGGCTGGTGTAACCGTTAGTAATGGCTGTTCTGGTAAACATTGGCCATCATCTGTGACCTATTATGAATATACTTACAAATCTTCAGAAAGATCGGCCACGAACTTTTTGAGATTTTCATCAAGAAGAAAAACCACTATAGGCCGTTAGTAACGGCTATAACGGTAAACTTAAACATCGGGCATCTCTGTGACCCATACTGAGCATACCTACAAATTTTCAGAAATATCGGCCAAGTACTTTCTGAGATATTCCATAAAAAACAAAAACCGTTATGGGTCGTTATAGCCGTTAGTAACGGCCAGAACGGTAAATTAAACGTCGGGCATGATCCGTGACCCATAATGAACATACCTACAAATTTTCAGGAAGATCGGCCAAGTACTTCCTGAGACATTCCATAAAAAAGAAAAACTATTATGGGCCGTTACAGCCGTCAGTAACGGCTACAACGGTAAACTAAAACGTCGGGCATCATCCGTCGTCCATAATGGACATACCCACAAATTTTCAGAAGGTTCAGCCAAGTACTTTCTGAGATATTCCATAAAGAAGAAAAAGCATTATGTGCCGATATATAGCCGTTAGTAACGACTATAACGGTAAACTAAAGCATTAGGCATCATCCGTAAGCGATAGTGAACATGCCTGCTAATTTTCACAAAGATCGGCCGGGTACTTTCTGAGATATTTCATAAAGAAGAAAAAACCGTTACAGGCCGTCACAGCCGTTAGTAACGGCTATAACGGTAAACTAAAACATCGGGCATCATCCGTGACCATTACGAACATACCTGCTAATTTTTACAAAGATCGGCCGAGTACTTTCCGAGATATTCCAGGAAGAAGAAAAACCGTTGCAGCCGTTAGTAACGACTATAACGGGGTAAAACTAAAACATCGGGCATCATCTGTGACTCATAATGAACATACCTGCCAAGTACTTTCTGAGATATTCCATAAAGAAGAAAAAGCATTATGTGCCGATATAGCCGTTAGTAACGACTATAACGGTAAACTAAAGCATTAGGCATCATCCGTAAGCGATAGTGAACATACCTGCTAATTTTCACAAAGATCGGCCGGGTTTCTGAGATATTTCATAAAGAATAAAAACCGTTACAGGCCGTTACAGCCGTTAGTAACGGCTATAACAGTAAACTTAAACATCGGGCATTATTCGTGACCCATAATGAAGATACCTGCTAAATTTCAGAAAGATCGGCCAAGTACTTTCTGAGATATTCCATAAAGAAGAAGAACCGTTACAGGCCGTTACAGCCGTTAGTAACGGCTATAACGGTAAACTAAAGCATCGCTCATCATTCATGACCCAAAATGAACATACCTACAATTTTCAGAAAGATCGGCCGAGTACTTTCTGAGATATTCCATGAAGAAGAAAACCGTTACAGGCCTTTACAGCCGTTAGTAACGGCTATAATGGGGTAAACTAAAACATCGGCATCATCCGTGACCCATAATGAACATACCTGCTAATTTTCACAAAGATCGGCAAGTACTTTCTGAGATATGCCATAAAGAAGAAAAACCGTTACAGGCCGTTACAGCGTTAGTAACGGCTATAACGGTAGACTAAAAACATCGGGCATTATTCGTGACCCATAATGAACATACCTACAAAATTTTCAGAAAGATCGGCCAAGTACTTCTGAGATATTCCATAAAGAAAAAAAACCGTTACAGGCCATTACAGCCGTTAGTAACGGCTATAATAACGGGTAAACTAAAACATCGGGCATTATTCGTTACCCATAATGAACATACTTACAAATTTTCAGACAGATCGGCCGAGTACTTTCTGAGATATTCCATGAAGAAGAAAAAAACCGTTACAGGCCTTTACAGCCGTTGGTAACGGCTATAATGGGTAAACTAAAACATCGGGCATCATCTGTGACCCGTAATGAACACACCTGCTAATTTTCATAAAGATCAGCCAAGTACTTTCTGAGATATTCCATAAAGAAGAAAAAACAGTTACAGGCCGTTACAGCTGTTAGTAACGGTTATAACGGTAAACTAAAACATCGGGCATTATTCGTTACCCATAATGAACATACTTACAAATTTTCAGACAGATCGGCCGAGTACTTTTCTGAGATATTCCATGAAGAAGAAAAAACCGTTACAGGCCGTTACAGCAGTTAGTAACGGCTATAACAAGGTAAACTAAAACATCGGGCATCATCCGTGACCCATAATGAACGTACCTGCTCATTTTTACAAAGATCGGCCAGGTACTTTCTGAGATATTCCATAAAGAGAAAAACCGTTACAGGCCATTACAGCCGTTAGTAACGGCTATAGCGTAAACTAAAACATCGGGCATCATCCGTGGCCCATAATAAACATACCTGCAAATTTTCAGAAAGATGGGCCCAGTAGTTTTGTCTGGAGCGAGTGGAACACATTTTGACCACGGACACACAGATACACAGACAGACAGACACGCACACACAGACAGACACACAGACAGCATTTCTTCGTTCCCATTCTCCCTGTTCTATAAGAACTAGGAGTACAAAAAGCAACAAACAAACATACAAACAAACACATGTAAAATTGCTGTGCCTTGATACACTTTATACACTTTTTTTTTATTGTCAATACATGATATCTTTTGAAATCGTTATTACAATACCTAATAAGTTCAAACGTAATCCCTTGCATGTAAATGTTTCCGTAATGATGTTACTTTTATGGAAAGTTATTTCCTTACCACAATCTCTTTTTGTTCTACGTTGCTACCCTTCGTTTCCTGCTTTTGGGTGCTGCTGGATCCCGTTTTTCTTTTAACCCTTGGTAGTGAGAATACCACAGAATTGTAGACTGTATGATATATCTTCATTTCGTGCCAAGGAAGCACATACAGACATAATCAATCAGCCGTGCCTCCCTGACGATCAGAGCTGGTAATATGATGATTTACGTTGGTCGCTATCTGTTGCCAGTGAAAAATTTTATATTTATGATACATTGCCCTGATTTTTTTTTTCTCGTTTTTCTTTCTTATCCTGACACGCCCCCCCCCCCCCCCCCCCCCCCTTTTTCTGTCTGTCTGTCTGTCTGTCTGTCTGTCTCTCTCTCTCTCTCTCTCTCTCTCTCTCTCTCTCGTCCCCATCCCCCGCGCTCTGTCTGTCTGTCTGTCTGTCTGTCTGTCTGTCTGTCTCTCTCTCTCTCTCTCTCTCTCTCTCTCTCTCTCTCTCTCCCCTTCCCAAATTTTGTTAAGTCATCAATGCATTCACAGAAGAAATGTTAGCCCAATGTAGTGACAAAAGTATACATACCACACACACACACACACACACACACACACACACACACACACACACACACACACACACACACACACACACACACACATATATATATATATATATATATATATATATAGAGAGCCAGCGCTCGAAACAGATCTGTTGATTTTAAAACTTCCTCGAAACATATTGTTTTTAACAAATAATATCCTTTTATCACACTGTTTTATATATATATATATATATATATATATATATATATATATATGTGTATGTGTGTGTGTGTATATGTGTGTGTGTGTGTGTGTCTGTCTTGCATCCTTGAATGGATCCTCAGGCATAGGCCCAAAGATTGTCCCCCTATATTTTATACTATTTGCATATCGCTATTAGTTTTTCAGCAACTTTTTTTCCTCTCCACACTTTCGTTTTATTCTATTTTACTATCCTTCGCTGGCTGCTTTGGGGGTGCTGTTGGATTCTTTTTTGAACCCTTGGTGGTGAGAACACCACAGAATTTATGGACTGTGGTGTGTCTCTATTTGACACCAGGAGCGCAGACACAATCAAGCGTGTCTCCCTGATGAGTCCGATCCAGCGGACGAAAGGCCTAGGAACAGGTAATACAAATAGATTCTGCCTTCAAGAGGAGTTACGATGGTTTCTCTCAGGCAGCTAGTGAAGGGTTTCTCATATCTATTATATATTCCCCCCATTTTTCTTCATCTTGGTTTTTTTTTCCTTCTAAAAGTTCAAATCTTTATCAGGTCATTACTATAATGACTGAAGAATTGTTAGCTTGCACTTTGTTTTCCCCCGCTACTTAATTGTTCAGCGTTATATATATATATATATATATATATATATATATATATATATATATATATATGTGTGTGTGTGTGTGTGTGTGTGTGTGTGTGTGTGTGTGTAAAAAACTAGCTGTGGGGGAAAACAAGTGCAAGCTAGCATTTCCCCCATCATTACATATATATATTATATATTATATATATATAATATATATAGATAGATAGATAGATAGATATATAAACGTCTTGAAACTCTGCCCCTATAAGCAACATTATCTTATCTTATCTTATCTTATAAACTCTGCCCGTGCATTGCTGTCTTGGATGCCAAATTCGAGGATTTGTTACAAATAAAACGGTGAAGCTACCAATTCTAACATCAACTCGCTTCAGAAGCCATCTTGAGCCTTGTTTTATTTTAAAAGAAAAAGCAAACACAAAAAAGTGTGATTCTAACAAACATTCCAGAGCAAAACAGCATCACAATCAATTTTTTCACAAACATGCATCACTAACTGAATAAGTACAAAACTTGACTGCAATAATCTCAGAGGCTGTCTCAGTTTCTGGTATTTATGGGAAATACAGAATTTTGGACGCTGGGTTCAGAAAATACAGAACGTAATCCGCAAACTCTCTCTCTCTCTCTCTCTCTCTCTCTCTCTCTCTCTCTCTCTCTCTCTCTCTCTCTCTCACACTCACACACACACACACACACACACACACACACACACACAACGGAACTGTTAGTTCCTCCAAAGAGCGGCATTATGATAGCGCTAAGGAACACACATTTCAATCCCAGTTGATTAAAAAAAAAAATCCAGTGTGAAACAATGTTATGTTTAAATTCCCGAGGAAACGCTTTAATTTTTTTTAAAGGATCAAAAGTGTTTCAGTTAACTCCGCCAAAAAGCCATGGACAAACGAATCACAAGAGAGAACATGACGAGTTTCAACTTCTTTGGTCTTCTTCAGGCAAGCAAAACAACACTCAGGACAACTATCAACGTCGAATTTGGCAAGTGAGTGCTTGTTTGCTCTTCATTTTCCTGAGTGTTTTTTGCTTCTTTTTAATCTTGCCTAAAGAAGAACTAAGAGGTCGAAACGCGTCTTGTTCAGCCTTGTGATTTGTTTGTCCATGTTGTTTAGCGGAATTGTTTCAGACACCTTCTAAGATTTGTTTAAATTTCCGCCTGCAGTCGCTTCACTTTGCAACTAACTTTTTGAATGGGGCAACAGCCGCTGGAACAAGTCATGTTGGTTGTATATGACGTTGGTTGATTGCGTTAGTTTCTTAAGTACGTTAATAATCTTACCGACAATTCGAATGTGATTCTAAGCCATCTGAATATGTTGGCTGTCGTGGTAGCGAAATTTTAAAAAAAAAAGGTTTAAAAGCCTTGTCTAATTTTCCTTGCATAAAGAATCTGAGGTATAAGAAGACCGTTTGGTTGCATCAAACATGCATTCAGTAAAAAAAAAAAAAAAAAAAAAAAAGAAGAGAGAGAGAGAGAGAAGAAGAGAGAGAGAGAGAGAGAGACAGAGAGAGAGAGAAGAGAGAGAGGAGAGAGAGAGAAAGGGGGGGTAGTATTTTGAAATAAAGGGAACAGAGAAGAAGGTTTACAGACAGCTAATCTAGCAGTGGGAAAAGAGACACACAAACACACACACACACACACACACACACACACACACACACACACACACACACACAACACACACACACACAAACCCAAACAAACCAAGATCTCATTTATGACTCTGTCAGCAAGCATCTTACCTATTAGTTGAAGTAGCGACAGAAGAGAAACAATCAACCGCTTCTTCATGATGGTCATCACGATGCCTGCCCCACTGTTTCGCCCTCTTTGGGTCTCAGATGTGAGAAGGTGCGCGCTGGCAATTGGAGGATCGGAGTGAAAACACGGTG
>JADBJO010004722.1:62500-65000 GCA_016801955.1 Conus betulinus
TTCATCCACGGCGTGCCTGTACACTGCTTCGTCGTTATTGAGGATGAGGCCAGTCAGCGAGGTGTCGTCTGCAAACTTGATCAGCAGAGTAGAATCATCTTTGCTGCGACAGTCGGCAGTGTACAGGGTGAAGAGAGCAGGAGACAGCACGCAGCCCTGGGGAGTGCCAGAGTTGGTGGTCACAGGATCGGAGAGAGCGTGTCCGACTCGGACTCCTTGCGTTCTCTGAGTCAGAAAACTGAAGATCCAACTGATGAGGACCGGGTTGACATTGTAGCGGAGAACTTGGTGACAAGGAGATGGGGTTGGATCGTGTTAAAAGCACTACTAAAGTCGATGAAGAGGACCCTTGCGTATGAAGTAGGCTTCTCGAGGTGAGTGTCGACACTGTGGAGGAGAGTGAGGATGGTATCTTGAGTACTCCGGTTGCGGGAATAAGCAAACTGAAGAGGATTCTGATGCTCCTCTGTCTCCAACCTCAGCATGCGAAGGACGATCTTCTCAGCGCACTTAAGGGGGCAGAAGTGAGTGCTACTTGCCTGCAGTCGTTCATGGTGACTGGAAACGTGTCTTGGCGACAGGCACAATAGCTGATGATTTTCAGGTGGCCAGGATGGACCCCTCGTCAATGGAAGAGCTCACAGTAGACCGGAGCTAGAGTGTCACAGCATTCCTCTCTCTCTCTCTCTCTCACACACACACACACACACACACACGCACCACACACACACACACACACACACACGTACAACTGTTGCCCTGTATGAAGGCCAGAACAAGCTGCATCATTCACACTTACTGCATAGTTCGTCATCAGCATGACAGACGTAACCACTGGTGCAGTCGTCATAGTCAGTGCAATCTTCGCCAGGGTTCACTTCTGTGTAATCATCGAGGAAAATCCAATCATTCGTATTCATTGATAAACCCTAAAAGTTAGATATTCAATTACAATCTTAAGGTATAAGACCTCTCTCTCTCTCTCTCTCTCTCTCTCTCTCTCTCTCTCTCTCTCTCTCTCATTGTTAGTTTTATACAGCTAAGTCTAACCGTCAACTCTTTCATTCACTAACTATATTAAAACCACCACACTCTGTCATTATCCAAATATGTCAACGTCACAACATTGCATAAAGAGCGACTGAAATAACTGTTTAACATGTTGTTTGTCCTTTGAGACGACGAAGACCATCTAGTCATCCTGGGATCGGGGATGAGTGCGTAGATGGCTGGTCAGGCCGATCTGGCCCCCGAAAGACCTATCACACTATGGACAGGGATGGTGGCAGCAGCTGGAGATCAGTTGACACTGGTCTTCCTGACCATCCTGCGCTGCTCAGCTGCAGCAATTCTGTTGCTTTCACAGGTCTCTGCACCTTTGCGGACAACTGATCGCCACCCGTCTCTGTCCTGGGCAGTCTGCTCCCATGTTGTGTGGCTGATGTTGAAGGCTTTCAGGGAAGATTTGAGGCTGTCTTTGAAACGTTTCTTCTGGCCTCCATAAGAGCGTTTTCCTTGTTGTAGTTCGCCAGACAGTAGTTTCTTTGGCACCCGATAGTCTGGCATGCGAACTACATGACCTGCCCAGCGAAGCTGTGACTGCATCAGGATGGTGAAGATGCTAGGCAGGCCAGCACAAGTGAGGACTTCAGTGTCCGGAATCTCCTCTTGCCACTTGATGCCCATGAGTCTTCTGAGGCAGGTGATGTGGAAATGGTTCAGTTTCCTGGCGTGTGACGCTGGTAAACCGTCCATGTTTCACAGCCATAGAGCAGTGTGGTGATAATTGTGGCCCGATACACCTTGATTTTGGTCTCTAGGGTGATGTCTCTCCTGTTCCATACGTTCTTGTGGAGTCTGCCAAAAGCGGCACTAATTTTGCCGAGCCGGGTATTCACCTTATCGTCTGTGACAACGTTTCTGGACAGAGTGCTGCCGAGGTAGGTGAACTTATCCACCGCGTTCAGTTGCTGTCCAGTGATGGTGATGACTGGCTCAAGATATGGCTTTTCCAGGGCTAGTTATGTTTCTACCTACCTACCTCTTTTGCTAAACACACACACACACACACACACACACACACACGCGCGCACGCACCTACGTGAACTATCCAACGTGCACATGCACAATTCCAGTTTCAGTTTCATAAAAGACGTGTTACAGCATTCGGACTGCTCCATGTACGCTACACCACATCGGCTAATCTGCGAGACCACACGCGCAGGATTTACAGCTAATCAATGAATAACTTAGCAACTAAGATCAAAGGGTTTAAGATGGGGGTCTTATGGAGACGAACTCGCAGCTGTCTGATCTGCGCACTAACCCAGTTCGGTAGTTACATGTTGAGTACCTACATGGCATCGTGTATGCCTTTATCATTGTCGTGTGTGTGTGTGTGTGTGTGTGTGTGTGTGTGTGTGTGTGTGTGTGTGTGTGTGTGTGTGTGTTGTCAGTACAACTTTCAGTTAATCTGACAATAAATTGGTTTCAGTCAGTC
>JADBJO010004722.1:67500-97500 GCA_016801955.1 Conus betulinus
CGGCTGATGCCTCCCCAAACCATAATGGAGCCACCTCCAAAAGCAGCCGCCTCCTGGATAGCATCATCTTGCAGCTGCTCCTGTGGGCGCCGCCACACCCTCATGCGGCCGTCTTTGGGGCTCACCATGAAGCGCGATTCGTCGGTGAACAGGACATGGCCCCAGTGAGCACGAGTCCACCTCAAATGGTCCTGGCACCAAGCAAGTCGGCGTGCCCTGTGACCTGCAGTCAGCATGGGCTTCTTCACCGGACGCCTGGACCGCAAGGCGGCGGCATGTAGGGAAAGCCGAGTGGTCTGCCCGCTTACTGCTGTGTTGGTAGAAGCAGGCAGTTGCTGATTCAAGGTATTGGTGGTGGTTGTCCTCTCCTGAAGGGCCTGTCTGCAGAGGTACCGGTCCTCGCGTTGTGTGGTTTTCTTGGGATGCCCTGGGCGTGGCCGTTCCTGGACGGTGCTTGTGGTTTGATGGCGCTGTCTCAGACGGCTGATGATCGAGTGTGACACTTGCAGCCTTCTGGCCATCTCCAGGACGCCTACTCCGACCTGCAGCCAGGCGATAACTCGGGCACGATCGAGATTTCTCAACTTTTGTCTCGCTGGCATGTTGGTGTTGTGCTTCAGAACGGGTATTCGACGGTTTTTATGGCCATTGTGGTGAGCACAACACACTCCCATACCTTCATGCTGTCACATGCATCAGGATTTTCACCTGTAGACAGTTCGAGTCAGTGTGCACGGATTGCTGACAAACAGCTTGTTTTGCCAAACAAGAGCACTTTTCTGCACGCTCAAGGGGAGTCAGTGCAGCTGCTGCATGCTTGGCAGTATTTATTGAGAAAGCCTGACGACTGTCGCGTTCAGAAACCTTGGCAATTACTAACCTTTATTTGATATTTGATAAAGCACTTAAGGCATTCTGCGGTGTGGTCCTTAACTTATGTTGAAGTCTGTACATTACTTATGCGCTGGCTGAGTTTCAACAGCTAATGTATATGCTCCAGCACGAAGAGACCTAATTCCTGTATAGAATCACAAGGGACGGACATTGCGTCTACTTCTCATCATTTTCCTTGAGTTCATGCTGTGGCGGACCGTATTTCGTCCGGTCCCAAAATTTGGGGCCGCGTTAGACCGGAACAGGTAAACCTGAAAAAACGGTTGGCCTGTTTACCTGGCAGCTACTCACCTGCGTTTTGTGTTAGTCGTGTGAGTGTGAGGATTTTTTTTTCTTCAATCTCCACAGAGCTACCGGCCGAGCAACTTACTCAGAAGAGCTGAAGGGAGACTGAAGGCAGGTCCTCACTGGCAGTCGGGTATGTGTTGATAATGAATTGAAGTTAGGGTTTGTGTTAATGAAGGTTTTTTCCTACAGGTGGTTGGGAACTTTCCAGTTCTAAGTAAAGGCCTGGAATATTTCATTGTTCCCTTGATATATCTTGTAATTTAACGAGACATAGGGTGATAGTAGGAAGCTGTAGCTGGTGATCTCTGGAAGTGTGCAATGAAAATTATTGTGCGTAAATTATTGGAAAATGTATTCTGATTCCTGTTGTGGAAAGATAAAAAGGGATGAACGGACATCGTTCCATGAAATGTAACCCAGACACGTCTAGTGATGATTTTATAAGATAGAATATTCTTTTCTTGACAAAATGGGACAAACGGAATTCGCTCCATTATATGTAATAATTGTATTCTTCGTACTTTTGAAAAAAGGGTTCAATGGAAATCCTTTCCTTCACTGTAAACAATCATGGTGTTAATCACAGAAAATGTTCATTGTAATGCACCCACTGTATTGAAACTTTGCAGATTCTATTTTGGGTATTCCCCCCCCCCCCCCCCCCCAGTTTAAGTGAAATGTATTATGTGAAGAATGACTGCTAGGGACAAACAAGAACGATAAACATATAGGAAGCAGGCTAGATAATCAAGGTAGCTATCAGTTCCCCAGGTGTCGGTGAAGCCCCTGTGTCCGATCTGGTACTGACTGCCATCCGGGTGTAGGGTGCAGCCCATGCCCAGCCGCCGTCTCTCTGCCCGTGGGGGTATGGAGAGGCTGTCCATGAGGTCACCAACGAGCTGGTGTGTCAAAGGGCTTCAGAGTTCGTCGGGACGACGACTTGTGTTCTTCTTGTGTTTCTTCTGTTGTGTGGGAGTCCCTGGAAGGGCTTTACAAAGTACTTCCGTGAGTGACTTCTGAACTGCATGAAGACTCTGTGACTTCGGCCAGACGCGGCAAAGTGTTGACACTGTTCTGGGTGCCAGCGTAGCCTGTGCAAGAAGGAAAATAGATGTTTGATATGACAATAGTATCTAATGCTGTTGCGCGCGCTTTGCTCGGTGGCGCGCGCTAACTGGTGTGCCTCATTTGTTTATTGTGTAACATATATATTATTCGTTATTATTTTGATGGTTCAGGCAGCAAAAGAAAAAAGTTTGAAACTTAACTTGTTGCCTGGCTGTCTATGTTCGCGTGGTGTGGTTGTGTATAGGGAAAAGACGTACACGCATTCAAACTTCTTCAGGTGAGAGTCGGACAGCAAAACACGCACCGCACACCATCCGTTACACATGCTTCCTGAAGACGAAACAACCACTTATAAATGAATAAAACATGTTCCTCATTACCGCCTCTCCCCTCAGAGAAAGATGTGCACACACGTGAATAATTTTGAACTATCAAACAGCAACAACAACAACAACAACGACAAAAACAACAAATGTTGTTTATATAAGTTCATAAACACAACCACAACAACTACAGCAACAACGACAAAGTTTTCATACTTTCCCACAACGACACCGACTTACTCTATAACGTTTTACATCTCAAAGAAAAAGAAAAAAAAAAAAAAAGAAGACAACCATCTACTTTCCTTTCCCTCCTAGAAAATTACGCAACGAAACGAAAGCCAACGAAGAACTAAAAGTTTTCAATCAATAGACGAAACTGAAGAAAAACCCAATCACCAACGCTTCTGCCACCAAGACACACGCTTGAACTGTTGGTCTTTCATAAGACTGATTTTGGCAAATTCATGCCCATTTGTATTAATTTTGTTGATGACATGTCCATGACAGTTAGGTCCAGAGCTGGCCGTCCAGACACACATGAAAGTTTGGGCATGGAGCTGCCTTTCAGAGATGTCCCCGAAAGTTAGGTCCACAACTGGCCATTTAGCTGCCCATGAAAGTTAGGTCAGCCAACAGTTGGCCATTTTAGCTGCCCATGAAAGTTAGGTCGGCCAACAGTTGGTCATTTAGCTGCCATGAAAGTTAGGGCGGCCAACAGTTGGTCATTTAGCTGCACATGAAAGTTAGGCAAAGAGCTGGCCTTTCCGGTGTCCATATAAGCTAAGCTCAGAAGCGAAATTCCAGGTGTCCATGAAAGTTAGGCCTTCCAGATGTCGGTGAAAGTTCGGCCTAAAATTGACCTTCCAGGTGTCCACGAAAGTTAGGCCCAGAGTTGGCTTTCCAGGTGTCCATGAAAGATAGGCCTTCCAGATGTCGGCGAAAGTTCGGCCTAGAATTGACCTTCCAAGTGTCCACAGAATGAGGTCTGCATTGAAGTTAGGCCTTCCAGGTGTCTATGAAAGTTAGGCCCAGAGCTAGCCTTCCAGGTGTCTATGAAAGTTAGGCCCAGAGTTAGCCTTCCAGGTGTCTATGAAAGTTAGGCCCATAGTAAGCCTTCCAGGTGCCCACGAACCTTTGGCCAAAAGCACTGAGGCTGCTCAATCCTATTCATTAGTGATGGTCTTGTTTACAGACAATGGGTCTCCCCTTCACCCAACCCCCACCCCCAAGTTCTATTTATCAGTGTCCATCTCCTATACATACACGACAACCCTCCACCACCACGTCTTACTTATCAAAGACCATCTTCCCTACACACACTGAGGCCACCCAGTTCTATTTCTGAGCGTTCATCTCTCATACATTTAAAGATAATACACACACACAGAAATACATACACACGCGCACACACACACACACACACACACACACACACACACACACACACACACACACACACGCACGCACGCACGCACACTCAGAGTCTCTCTCTCTCTCTGAACGAATCTTCAGACAGGTAAGAAGATCCATGGTGAAGTTGTACAGTAAGACAGTCTTGGTGAATGCTTGCGTTAAAGAAAAGTATTAGGTTAAGTTTGCCACAGCTTATTGGCCAGTCAGGTAGTAAACTGTCGGAGGCTCACCGTGCCTATAGAGGGCGCGCAGCTTATCCCACATCTTCCACCTCCTTCAACCTTCCCTGAACTGAATCAGGTTTCCATTTACTGATGGGTGGACACACAGAGGGTTTTCATGCCGAAAGAAACCGACCCCATGAGTTCTTGAAACTCGCGACCATCAGCTCAGCAGGCAAACACTGCTCATGTGACCTTAGGTTCCTCTAGTGTCGGTGTAACGTTCTCCAATGATCCCACGCCCAAAATTACCCCCGGCAAGGTTCAGAAACGTCTCTAGTGATGAAAACATGTCCTCATTTCCGCCTCTGTGTCTGGTGAGTTTGGGCACGCACGAGTGCCATTCTTCATTCGTCAGTCAGCGATTTCGGGTGTGGAATGATTACAAATCGTTACACTGTGAAAAATACTGCCCCCTCCAAAAACACAGTGCTCACACCAGGAGCACACCGAAAGGACACATTGCGTCAAGCATCACTGTCGTGTCCAAGACGACTGCCTCAAGACAACCTACCATCGTCAGCACACAGAGTCCATGAGCAGGACGGCCAAAGATGGAGGCATTTTGGACAGCCCTTGAGTTGTGTTGTACAAGCGAACTTGGGATACATACGCGCAGAAGCAGCAAGAAGGACATGAAGGGGGATCTGCATGAAGGGATTCTACGCCCAGCTTTTGAGGCATTTCGTCAACGTAAACAACACACAAAATTTATATAAGGGGAAACAAAAGAAGATATGGACTGAAATAATTACTCGCTCTTTTTTGTTGTTTAATAAGATTTGGAATTTGTGAACCGCGCCGTTACGTACTCCGAAAAAAAAAAATTTTGTGTGTTGTTGTTTGTTTGTTTGTTTTTTTTTTTTTTTTGTTTTTCAGTTTGTTGCAGTAATGCAGTTGCACAACTGAATGGACCCAACGTTCAACGTTTGATCCGCCATTACACCAAAATTTGACAGTTACGTCCCCTTCCCCTCACTTTCCTTCTTCCAACAGGAATGGCTGAACTCGGCTCAGGAGATCTGGCGTCATGTTTGCTGACACAAACAACATAGGCAGAGAAAGCACAAGGCGGTGATGGAGGTAAAGATTGATACCACATATGGAGGTAAAGTGTGATACCACATATAGAGCGGTGAGGAAGGGAACTGTTGGCCCGCAGCCCTCTACACGTAAGCCTACCGCCAGTAACTATTGTGTTCACCCTACAGATGAACAGCTCGCTGCGTTCTCGAGTGCATGAACATTGTTCTCCTGGCTTTTACCTTTGGAAGAGCATGCTTGTGTGTTTAGTAACGTTTATAAATCACTATTAAATGTGAATCAATGGAATTCTCTCGGGTGCTTTTCAATGTTTCAAAGATGGGTCTACAGTTGCGTAGACGACACATGAAACTGATCAAGATTGATATTTACTATCGCCATGGATATACTTTTGAGGGCAGATCTTTAAAATTGATTTCTTTTATTCCAAGCAACTCAATTAATCATCTTTAATTCGACTAGAACAGTTTTGAACAACGTCTAGAGCATTTTTGTTTGCGTTAGATGCTTAGGTTGAGGACAGCTTTCACTCAGAGGGTGTGGTGCTGAAAATTTCAAGAACGATTAACAGTACAAAGTCTTCAATATCTTGTCATTTCAGGTTTTTTATTTCTTTTCTTTTTCTTAACCAATTGAAATTCATACTCTTTCATTAAAGATGTAGCACTAAACTGAAATGTGTACTGTGGACCGCGTGATGCAAATTTGTCTGTACTCACTTATCACAATTGATACAATAACAAATGTACCACATGCATTTTCTTTATTTACAGTCAGCATTTTGGGCCGAAACGGGGTAACTTCCTGTGGAATACTTGATTTTAAATCAACAACGAAACGTTTAACATTTTGTAATGAAGGAACATATTTAGGACTACTGGTGTTTCCTTTTCTATATATGCTAAGCTCCTCTTAAATCAAAGATAGGAGTTGGATTGACAAGTCATATATCATACGGTATATCAGATTATGTCTGCATGGGCTTCTAGCCATTTTAGGTATTTCTCTTCACTGGATTTTCTCCTGTTTTGTGTTACTTTATTAAAGGTGTATATAAAAGGATTGATGGCAGAATTCAAGGGCAACACAAATATAGCTAGTGTCACATTCACTTCTCCGGAATGGGGATGCCAGCCATTGCCAGCATTCCACACATTCCAATCGGAAACCAGCACATAAAATCTGTCACTGCAACGCTCATTATCGCCGGGCATTGTCACATCTTTTGACACTCTTTTGGAACTAGTTTTTAAAGCATTGTTCTGCACTGACGAATAGATGAATGCCTGGCCGACCGATACGACTAAAAAACAGGGACAAAGTTGAGAATAATCATTACACTGAACGAATACATCTTCCCTTTGAAGTCTGTCCTTGTCACTGGCAAAGGAATACAGATGCCTGTTTTGGCTATAAAACTCCCAGTGTGACGTGGCAGGCAGCAAAGGCAAAAATGCCAGAAAACCAACCGACAAACCATATCAATAGACACAAACCACTGCGGCAGACGTTCTCTTGAATCGCAGAGTGCTGAAAGGAAAGCGAAGGACAATAACCGATCTAGTGTGATGAGCCAAATGATGAGGGCTGACACCTCACTGGATAGAAGAGACAGAAAACCAGCCACCTTACAGGTCACACTGCTTTTCCATGTGTCATCATGATGGAGGTATGTGCCCACGGTACCGTTCATCGCCCACCCCAATAACTGTCATGTAGACACCCATTAGAAAGTCAGCTATGGTCAGATTGAGGACAAACACACTGAATCCACTGGAAAACGCCATACTGCTTGCAATAATAAACGAGCGCAGAAACAAGATGATGTTACCACTCAGCGACAGACAGGCCATCAGCCACAGAAATACCCGGTACATTGATGATTGCAATAAATCTTCACAGGATGAAATTTCGTCTTTTGGGGCATAGCATGATAAATCATCCGAATTACTGAGCAATATTTCACGGCAGCACAGTCTATAGTTCTCGGTTGATACAACACGAAGTTGACGAAGACCTTTGAATATGTCAGATTTGAAAACGTTTCCACTGGACTGCTATCCATGTGTAATTCAGTGAGCATTGGCATTGACTGAAACCCACTGGGACTGATTGTATGAATGGAGGTAAACGACAAGTTCAGTTTCTGTATCCGGGAGAACTCGGGAGGGAAAAAGCTTCAACATCTAATTCCGTCAGTGTGGGTGTATGACAAATCTATCGTCATCATTGCACTTTGTTTAACAAAAGATGACACGTTAGAGTGAAGTGAGACTAGAGGATTGTCGGACAGGGACAGTTCTTGCAGATTTTTCGACTCATAAAAAAGACATCATGTCGACATATTTCAGGTTGTTGCCACTGAGATCGAGGAACCTCAAATTGTGCATCTCCATGGGTGGAAGAGGGCCAGTGAGCACTGGGCAAGAACCAGATGAAGAGGTAGTGGCTGTGTGCCACGTCAGACAATGTCATGCCAGAACCTGTGGCATCCAGAGATCGAAGCTGAGGGAAAAGTTGCAGCAGAGAAAGGCTGGAGACACAGAAAAACTATGCCCTTGACAGAGGGACAGGTGATGTACATGACATTGCAGAGGACAGTGATGTTACATGAATAACTCATCGTCATGTCAGCATGGGGCAGTTGCGCTCTGCCAGCCATCACACAGGTGGTCACTGTGAAGACATTCCAGACTGTTGACGCAGGCATGGACATTTGAACAACCCAGGGCATGTCATTTCATCACATGTCTCAGGGGTCCTGATGCTCAATACAATCATACATTGAATTGCCATCGTGTGTAGACAGGGAGACAGTGAAGTCACTTTTCACTAAAACATCGATAATGGCTGTCGGGCAGACTCGTTGGCTTCCATTGGGACAACAAATGAAGCGGTCGATGCCATTTGAAATCGACTCTGACGGGAAATGGGGGGTGCTTTTTCACTAAAAGTTTAAGTTTAAATTGACGACAGTTCTCTTCATCTCCTGGTGATCCATCCCCACAATGAGATATTTGATCACACACCCTGGAATACGACAAGCACTGAAGTTCCTTGCATGTGAACATGGAGATCCAGGACGGATGGTCACAAAAAGTTTTAATCACTTTCATCCTGGCAGTCAGTGATAAAATCAATCATAATGCTGAATGGAAGTGTCGTGATATTTCATCATAGCATGCAAACATGGTGACTACATTTTATCTATGAATCTGTGACACATGAATCATCAAAAGTGTAAGAGCGTGTACGGTCTTGATCACATGTTTTGTTATGATTGCAGCTACACAAAGAAAATGTCAGTGTTATCTGGTCATTAACACATTTTGTTAAGAACGTTGACCAATGAGCTTCACTGGAATTTTTCTGGCCAAGGAAATTGGCGAAGCATGATCTAAAGTCGTTTGCAAGACTTGTTATTCCTCAGTTCACAGAGTGCTCCTCCAATAACTTTATTACCACACAAGGTAATGGACACAACAAATGTGCATTAGTGTAATGACAACATTGCGATCCCATGTGAGTAAGTTTATTCCAGCTTGGACAAATATTATGATAATACACATTTCTCTCCTCTACCAACTCCTGTCGATACATATTAGGCAACAATATATCATTAGAATATACACCGATCGAAAGGGTGTTGCAGCCTGTTTATGTGTACTGTGTGATTCTTTGTAACGTTCGATGCCAGTCGATGAAGCATTCTGGAAAGCTTGGTTTACCTCCCAGCGAAATACACTTTTGAATGCCGTTTTGTTCACGTTATTTTTCTGCTTCTGATCTTTTCAACAATTTTGTAGCAATGATGACATAAGGCCACCAGACCTTGGCACTGAGGACTGACTGCTGAACGGACAGTATTCTCCTTCATCCCGTCCATCCTCACACTCTGTTCTCAGGTTACATGCAGATGATGGTGAAAAGTTGGGATAATGACCCACCGAACAGTTCCATAAGGTAGTGGATAACTTTTGAGGTGCTTCACTCTCATTAAAAAATGTAAGAAAACTTGAAGTAATTCATATGAGTAAATCTACGATGATCTTCATGACTTCAACAGTAAATTTTGAGGTTTTGCATATATGGGCGAAGTCTGAAGCAATGTCATCGACTCTGTCCCAAGGCCTTCATTAAACGTTCACCGAAGTGTCCTGTTCTTTTATTTGAAATATTCCACATAATAATACGGGATATCCAAATGTGACAAACGAGCCACAGTTTCTTTCAAACTAGTCATGACGATATAATTGGCAGGGACAGAGACATCCAGTTCGTAAGTGTAGGGGGAGAATGTCAGTGTGATTTCCTTTCCGAGTGATGTATCCAGATGATGATGACGTCGTCACAAGGATCAAGGAATCTGGTTCTTCGTTCCATTGGAAAATGTGATTAATTATACCTTAGAAAAAAGAATGCATCAATAGTCAGTTACCTGGAGCCAAATTAATGTTGAAATAGTAGTAGTTGCTGGAATGGCCCAGCAGACAGATTAGTATTCCCATTTCATCATGATTGTCGCCATCATCATCATCATCATCATCATCATCATCATCATCATCTTGATCGTCATCATAAACAAATGTTAGCAAAGTCTCATATAAACTCTCTCTCTCTCTCTCTCTCTCTCTCTCTCTCTATATATATATATATATATATATATATATATATATATATATATATATATATATATGTGTGTGTGTGTGTGTGTATGTATGTATGTATATATATATATATATATATATATATATATATATATATATATATATGTGTGTGTGTGTGTGTGTGTGTTGTGTGTGTGTGTGTGTGTGTGTGTGTGTGTGTGTACACCAAGCTGCTCTGTAAGTTGCTGGAATGGTGCTTGGTTACTTATCCTTGGAATGTATTAGTCAATTATTATTTAGTCCCTTGCGGATTCATTCCAACAACTGGCCCTCAGCACTTGTGCCTTATGAGGTTATCTTTTTATATTTTCTACTTTTCACTAAAATAGCTTGTTTTGCTCTTTCATGATTTTCTTTTGCTTCTTAGGTGGGCACCTTTTGTTGGTTTTTTGAAAACTCAACAAAGATGCTATGGTATTGCGCACCAGCCTTTTTCTGGGATAGCATTCTTCTTAAAACCAAAAAAGGCATAGGAGTAAAGTTACCACTTTCCGCGGTCACTGAGGAGAAACACTCAGGTTTCGAAATACTGGTATCTGACCAGGAGTTATATGTTAGTGATTTTCCTCCCCATTGGAGAGTGTCGCCTCCTTGGAGACTATAAGCTTGCTGAAGACTCATTTGAGAAGCATTTAGTATTCCCCACTCACCCTCTCAAGCACATACTGTTAGTTAGGCAGAAATAACTGCCACTGCAGATATGAATGCTTATCTTCCCTATTTCTTCACTCTAAGACATAAGAGCAAGTGTTGTTTTATAATTGAATATTTCTTGCTGCAACACCAAGCTGTTCTCTAAGTTGCTGGAATGGTGCTTGGTTACTTATCCTTGGAATTATTAGTCAGTGTTTATATATATATATATATATATATATATATATATATATATATATATATATATATATATATATATATATATATATATATATATATATATATATAATTATAAACAAAGCTTGCTCTTACGTCTTAGATTGAAGAAATACGGGGAGAGAAAGCATTCATATCTGCCGTGGTAGATAGTTCTGCCTAACTAAGAGTATGTGTTTGAGTGGGTGAATGGGAAAATAATAAATCCTTCTCAAAATGAGCCTTCAGCAAGCTTATAGTCTCCAAGAGGGAGACAATCACCGATGGGATGGAAACTCATTAACATGTAACTCCTGGTCAGATACCGGTATTTCGAAACCTGATGTTTTTCCTCAGTGACCATAGAAAGTGGTAACTTGACTCCTCTGCCTTTTCGGTTTAAAGAAGAATGCTATCCCAGACAAAAAAACATATATATATATATATATATATATAGAGAGAGAGAGAGAGAGAGAGAGAGAGATAGATAGAGAGAGAGAGAGAGAGAGAGAGACAGAGAGATGTGTGTGTGTGTGTGTGTGTGTGTGTGTGTGTGTGTGTGTGTGTGTGTGTGTGTGTGTGTGTGTTAGTTCTTCAATTTTTAACGTCTGTTCACTTAAAAGTGATATTAGACAAAATAATGCAGAAATGAGTGGATGAGAGAAATGGAAATAGTATGTGCAATATGCTAGTATAGGCCTACGTACGAACGTGTGTGTGTGTGTGCACGCGCGCGCGCGTTTGTGTGTGTCCGTGTGCGACTTTGACAATTGAAAAGAAAATACTGTTCTAAATGTAACAATTTAAAAGATAGATTGCAAAGAAAAAAAAAACTGGAAATATTTACACAAACGAGCCAACTGGGCTTAACATCAACGAATTTACAATGTAAATTTAAGGCGTGAAGATTCTGGAAAATGCATAGGGAATCTTTTAGTCGGAAGTTGGAGAGAGATGAGTTTTAAAACAGGAACAGTTAAAAAGAAAATGCAGAGTATTGAAACTGTCGACTGCTCCACAAGCGCATTGTAAATTTCTGTGGAATTTGTACGAAGAGAGCGTTAACTTTAAGCCTATAAAAGAGAGTTTCCAGTTTCCCAAATTTGTGTAGATGTACATACGTCTTTGTATACAGTTTACGAATTTGAATGGACGAGTTAGATGGACGAGTAGATTTCTGAGTTCTTGAGCAGCAACTCAATGAAGAATCTCGTGCATGTATATTAAAGAGTACTGAATCTTTATACAGGTTATAAAAAGACTCAAAAGAGACTCTTTTTAAGAGTCCATAGGCTTCGTGAAGAAGACTCCAAGGTATTTTGATATAGACAGAATTTTCAGTTTTTGGATCCCATACGGGCAGTTCTGTCTGCCCATTCATTTCCTACAATCCCACAGTGTGACGGAATCCAGCAAAAGTCCACTGTTATCCCTCTAGATGTAAGGAAATGGATCAGAATTTTTAGTTCGGTGATAATCTCAGCGCGATTGGTAGCAGCAATAGATTCCATTGCTTGAAGAACAGATTTGGAATCAACACAAAAAAGTATTCTAGAAAAATCACGTGGAATGTCGATAATATAATGCAGAGCCATTAGAATTGCTATCAGTTCAGCCGTAAAGACAGAAAACCCCTTTCCAAGATGAAAAGATTTATCTGCTTTCAAAGCCGGAATAACAAAGCCGGAACCAGCATTGCCATTTAATTGGGATCCGTCTGTATAAACTTTTAAGTGATAGGATAACTATCGTCAATATGTGACTTGGCCATAGCACCTAAGACGTTATCATTAACATTCTTGTGTGTGTGGTGTGTGTGTGTGTGTGTGTGTGTGTGTGTGTGTGTGTGTACAATGTTTAAATCTAACGTTTTTTTATGGCAACAGCTGTAAAACTCTATCACTCCTCGCTGGACTACGAACCATTTCGCACACACACGCACCCCCTTCCCTCCCCACCCCCCCCACACACACCGTACTTTCATCTCTTCCCTTTCTTTTCTCCTCTCACACACACACACACACACACACAGTGAGAGTACCTTCATGTCACCCCAACTTTCCTCCTCAGACACTGTTAACAAAAAAAAGGGGGAAAAAAAGCAGTACTCTCCTGTTCTTCATATGAAAGAGAGAAAAGCAAAGCAAAGTTTGTTGACGTGGACTAAATTGCTTATCTTCAATATAGAGCACGTCCGGTCTCTCTGCCTGCTTGTTTCTGTGTCCGGTCTCTGTTACCTCGCACACATATCAACCGTTGTTGTCTGGTCTTCTCTCTCCAGCATGGAACGACGAAATGTTATTTTGTGTATGTATGTATGTATGTATGTATGTGTGTATGTATGTATGTATGTATGTATGTATGTATGTATGTATGTATGAGTGCATGCACGCACGTACGTATGAACGTACGTACGTATGTATGTTTGTATGAATGTATGTATGTATGCATGTTTGCATGCATGTATGTATATACGTATGCATGTATGTGTGCGTGTATGTATTGCTGAAAATTGTTTTTCTCACAATCGTAATGCGACAAAATATGGGATATGTACCGAAGCGAAGATGTGTTGGGTTTCGAAGCAGGACTGAGGGATAGAGTAGGGAAGGGGGGCAGGCGGGACAGGGGGGAAAGGGGGGACAGGGGGCGGTGGAAGCTGAAGGGAACGGGAGGGAAAGGTTGACGGTAGAGAGAAGGCGGAGGGAAGGAAGGGTGGAAGGAGACAGGAACGAAGAACAAAAAGGGGAAGGGGGGAGAGCAGGAGCGGAAGTGGGAGAAGGGGAGGGTGACAGGGAGAAAGGGAATAAGGGAGGAACGGGAGGTGGAAGGTGGGGAGCGGAGGGGCGGGAGGGGGGGGGAGAAGAGAGAGAAACGGAGGAAGGAAGGGATGATGGTGGAGGACTGGGAAAGGAATGTAGAGGACGGAAGGGGGAAAGAGGTAACGGGGTAGGAAACAGAGGGGTGCGGGAAATGGAGAAACGTCCAGTCCACAGTTTTCGTCCAATGATCTCAACCTTTGGCATGTTGACACTCGCTAACACACTGGGCATACCATAAGTGAATCACTTTTCTGCTATACAGCTGCATTAGTCCGCTTTTTCTACGACAAAAATGCGACTACATAGCGAAGCCAAGTGATGTCTGAGTTTAAGATAGGTCTAAGGGAAGGGGACGGGGAAATGAAAAAAAAAAAAAAGGGGGGGGGGGGGGGGGGGGGGGGGGGACAAGAAATCAGGAGAATTCAACACCTGTCTTTCTATTGCAAATAGGGTTACCTTTTCTGAATTCATGGGTCAAGCAAATGGAACCAGAGAGAGCGAGGGGTCACTCACCGTTGAGGCTTGAGTGCTTTCGAGGTCCATTTCCATTTTCATGTTTTCTGTTTATGTGAAGCAGCTGTGCCGTGTTGCTAGTTCATGTGATAGGCCTTTATTGTGTTAACATTTGCTGACGGCATGGGTCTCCAGACTTAAAACTGTCCGCCACCATTATTCCACCAAGCAAAGCACATACCGCTGTTAAGAACTGTGGGGGTAATCCAAGACCTGCACGGTGAGAGGTCACTATCGATGTTCCACTGCGCTCAACCCACGCATAAGTCCGCAACTCTCTATGTGCTGCCGTTCTACCTCAAACCAACGCCGGAGTCTGCACCTCCCTGTGTATTGCCGTTCTGCCTCAAACCCACGCCGGAGTCCGCACCTCCCAATGTATTGCCGTTCTACCTCAAACCCACGCCGGAGTCTGCACCTCCCTGTGTATTGCCGTTCTACCTCAAACCCATGCCGGAGTCTGCACCTCCCTGTGTATTGCCGTTCTACCTCAAACCCACGCCGGAGCCTGCACCTCCCTGTGTATTGCCCTTCTACTTCAAATCCACGCCGGAACCTGCACCTCCCTGTGTATTGCCCTTCCCTTCTACCCCAAATCCACGCCGGAGCCTGCACCTCCCTGTGTATTGCCCTTCTACCCCAAATCCACGCCGGAGCCTGCACCTCCCTGTGTATTGCCCTTCTACCTCAAATCCACGCCGGAGCCTGCGCCTCACTGTGTATTGCCCTTCTACCTCTTACACACGCAGTCGTCTGCGACCCACAGTGTACAGCCACTAAAAGGAACAGGCAACCGTTCATTCAATATAGTCGCACATATCTATCTTTGTACTCACCATCACGTTCCTCTTCTGGTTTTCGTTTCTCAACTTCGAGCTGTACAGATCCGCAGAAAATGCCGAGGAAACAATATTCTCATCAGGAGAATGCCAAGACCACTATTACAGAAGGATCTTCTATAAATCAGTTTCAGGAAGCAGTGCTACTATGTGTTTTCATTCGACAGCAGCACACCATCTTGTGCTGTATGCGTGACTGGTGGTAACTGAGCCAGCATCTCGACTAACTGGCCACAACACGTCCAAACTTACTTAAACCTCTGTCCGAAAGAGCCCCACCTTACTAAAACAAGAGTGCATTTGTTCTTTCAGTTTCAGACAGTTGGTAAGTAAAACAAACAAAAAAAAACCCACCGCACAACGATTTCCACCTTCTGTCGAGACCACGATGTTAACTTACTGCTGCTGCGTGGATGAGGCGATGATGCCAAGCTTGCTACACGTCCTTTTCCTTCCCACGCTGTCACAGTGCCACAGTGAACGTGGTGGTGGCATCGTTGAAAACTCACCATCTAGCCACTGCTCTACCACCGTTTCCTTTCCATTTCCATCACACCTCGTCTGAACTGGGGCAGTTGAACATTGTAATCCAGTATCAAAGTGCGTCTTCCTGTTCTTTGCCCTGGCCATCCCATAATAAGAAAAACAATCCGTCAGATTACGTTCTCCTTGAGGAATTTCCTTTGTTTATTGAATACTGCACTGACGTTCAAACAGGGTTTGTTTTTGTGGGGTTCATCCACATTCATTTGAAGATCAAAATAAACAAAGCCCAAAGAACCTGCGTGATCTTCTGGACATGTTCAGTCTTGTTCAGACTGGAGACAAACCAAGCCACAGAATTGGGACATCTTCTGGATTCAGACGTTAAATCAAGATCCGACGACCTTGCGTATTCAAGACATGTTTGTCACGACCTTGTTTGTGATCAGAACTCTGTTTTATGCAATCTCTCTGTCTATAAACCCTTGCAAGCTGTCAAATCATCATCTGATGGGTAATTTAAAAAAATTGAGGTGGTTTATTTACTTACAGAATGCATCGTAGCACGGAACGTGGACTTTTTGATTGGCATTTGACACTTCCCTGCTCCCAGCAGGAACAATCAGACAGTACCTTTCAGGGTATCGGGTCACCCCGACAGCTCTCGACCATAGCGGACGAGTTGACTAATGAAGATAAAAAGCTGTGACATAAGGTCATACTTCTGCATGTCTTCCTCGCCTCCACCCTCCTAATGCTTGCCCATTACTGAGTGATATCAGATAAAAAAAAAATTTTTTTAAAAGCAAGCAGGCAGAGACACAGAAGTATGCTGAAAAGAAAAAAAAAAAAAGGGGGGGGGGGGGGGGCTTATAAAAGCCACCTTCGTCTGAAAATCAACGTCCATAACTAAACAGTCATCAGATATGCAATACATTGGGCAAATTTTCATGTTTTTCTCCCCAAAGCAATATTCCTTTTATGATTTTCAACGTAGTGTAGAGCCATAAATTACAAAACTGTCTTCACATAATCTAGTGGGTTTACAAATCTTGATGACAATATTGCAATTCATTGTCCAAACGACGACCCAGGCGCGAACAAAATTACTGCAACTGCACGACAATAACGTCATAATGGTATTCATGAACACACAACAGCAAAGCAATAATAACAACATTAGCCACCATCTCCCCATAAATAACGCACGGGAGGGAACAAAGTCCGTTTCCTAACCAGGCTTTCTGTGAATTCTACCCTGCCTCAACAGACGTAGCCAGCAGCTCCAGCCCTGTCGCCACACACAACGCGCTGCCCCACAACCCATCACTGGACAAAGGTTCTGGTCTGCCATGGATTCAGTGACACACACTGACTCAAAAATGCAGGTTCCCAGCCGACTACACTACCTCGCTGACCATTCAAGGAACAGACAGGGCCGTAGGAGTCCACCTAGACTTCAACTGAGGAACACAGTTTATAGTTTCTGACTTCATCTGTAGACCTATTTATTAGCAATTGATCATCTTTGATGCCCTTCATGGAACAAATTAGTTCAAATCATCTCTAACGTGAAGAATGATTGTGAGACTATTATTGCTGACATAGGTCACAGGCCTGCATGACATAAGATCTTCTCCTCCTCACAGAAAAGGCAAAAATGACCTGTCCCTGAACAGACGACTTCTTTAGACATACTAAGTTTCGGAGAAGTCCTTCTGGAATGTCGTCTGCTTGATACAAGTGACGATAAAATTGGAAAGCACATGGATTGTAACCCTTACTCAAATTTTGATAACAAGTGCGTCTGGTCGACGTTTAATGTATTGCAATCTAACTTTCATATACAATGACACAAACCAAATTCACGGTTGAATAAAACACGTTGACTGAAGGGAGCAAAAGGAAGGAAGGCAATACATCACAGTCAGAGCCCAGAATGTGACCATTCCCCACCCCTCTCTCACCCCTCACCCCCTTTTGTTCAGGTTGAAACTCCAGTCTTATTCAACCTGAACAGGAAACACGAAAACGTCCATGGTTAACAAAAAAGTCCAATCAGAAAACAAGCTCTGACATTTTTCTTGCAACAAATTATTTGCCAAATAGATACAGCTGTGATGGCAAATGCCACACCATCAACCGGTTGTTCACCGTTTGGCTTTTTGATGAAAGGCCAGCGGTTGATGATCAGTTTGAAGGTAAGATGTGACGTCCAGAGAGTAACAGCTTAGTTTTTATGTGCAGCTCTTACAACGACAGATCACTCCTGTTCTGCTGCTGCAAAATTCCTCTCAGATGCTGTCAGTTTCCCACTGGCATAGATATCTTTCTGGTTGCCAAGCTCCGTTTTCTACTTGCAGTAAAACCTCTGCCAGCCCTTCATTAGGAGCATCCTTCCCGAAGCATAAACCGAGCTTCCCAATCTAGGAGTTGAACGATAGCTTCAACATCAAGCTCATCCTTCAGCATGGGAGAAGCTTCATACACAGCTCACAGACCAGTGGACTCGGTTTTATTGGTTTTTTTCTTTGTCAGGTCACGCACGTGAGCTGCCAAGGTGGAGCGATTTGGCACAGACCTCTAGTAGAACATCCAGACTCAAGGATTAACAAACATCTTTTGTCACTGGCCTTGGCGCGTCACAAATCCTCTCCACTTTTTCCTCAGTTGGTTGCATCTGCCAACAATCATCCAGGTGCACCCAAATTCCACCCCTTCAAATTCTAGAAATATTTTGAAAGACAGGCTGAAGATCTTGCTCCTCCAGCCCACCAAACACTGAAATAAGAACTATGAAGTGCTGCTTCAAGGTTTTCATAGCAATGAGATCATTTACGAAATTATGTGTATCAGCCCACTGTTTCAGACCCAAAGGGCGCTTCACTTCATCATCCTTTTGAAGGTGGCAAATGTATGTTAACGTCCAAATGGCACGACCATCCACTGAAATAGTCCATCGTGAATGGAAAAGAAATGGTCTGAACTATCCTCAGGTCTAATGAGAGTTTGCGAGTATCCATTAGTCAGTCTTTGACAAGTATGTTGCCTTGATTAACAGGTTGAACATAAGTTCAGTATCAGGTAACAGTTTTGCAACGAACTCCATCATGCTGTTTGACCTGCAATAATCATCGCAGAATGTGATCTTCACATCCTTCTCGCCATCGGCACAGTACGGGAATTGTTGAGTGAACTAGCTGGTTTGATGACGCCATGCTTCAGCATGTCTTCCTCCTCTTTCTGGACCACTGCCTGCTCTACATAAGGAAGATGATGATTGCGTAATCTGGACTGGCGACGAATCACTTAGATGAGACTGCAAAAGATCAGTCATAACATGTGCTATATCCTCTGCCATCTTCTAAGTCTGCTTCCTCTGTTTAGCTGTGAAAGCTGGCCCGAAATTACAACTACCGACTCTTTCTTCTTCAGGGAAAAAATGGAATTTACAGGAATTCCTGTCGTGTTCCGTCTTTATCCATCACAACTGCAACATGCACAGCAGTAATATGACTTGGAGCTTCATGGAATACCTGGACGTACAGTTTCAGCAAGTTAACATAACATCACCTTAGCGTTCCTGCCACACTGACCCATAATCAGCCTTGCTTAGTTTTCTACCAGCTTTTTCGAGGCGTGCCAGTTTACTTGTATTTTGTTCGGCTTGTTCAAGAGCAAAACAATCACCATGCATCCAGGTTTGAATAAATAAATCTCGCATTTAATCAAAATGCGTTACAACTTGAAGCTTTTTTTAAGTGATCTCCAACCATTGTACAGGTCTCCTCTATGCGCTTGCAGAAGTTAATCACAAAAATAAAATGCGTAGTCGTATTGACAGTCTTCCTCGGCTGTCTGCTCTATCTGTTTCAGGACCGTAAGAGGTTGTCTGACAATTCGATTTTACATGAGCATAAAGGGAGAGAATCCGAGATCTTCATCTGCATGCGAAATGGGGTGCCAGAATGTAACAGTCCCATTACTTAGGGTGTTCTCAGTAGATTTCTTGAACAGAAAGTTTCGTGTGCTATCAACCTTCCTGCCAGCCCATTGAACTGTCATCAGGTTCTTGATAAACAGCAAATCGCTGGCCTGAAAGTTGGCAACTCGGCAGAAGCCACAACCACGCGATCGTTCTATGGGGAATAAAATCATGTAATTCCTAAAAGGAAATCAGCATAGTCAGAGAGTTCCAGCCGACGATTCAGCCAAACGCCGAAACGCTGAATCTTGAAACATGATGGTAAAATGGTCCACCTGGCTCTTTCATGGTTGAGTAGAGCTTCTGTTGTGAAGAGTCTACGGAAACCCTGTTCCTCAGCAGCTAATCAGATTTTAGAATGTATTAACTGTTTGCCTCTTTATCCAAAATCCCATTATATACCTCCCCTGACTTTGCCTCCCCTAACCTCCTTTCAAGGTTTAAACCTTTAGCCCAGCCGGCGACACTGAGCCTTTTCAGAGTTGTTAGACCTACACCTGAAGAAAGAGAAAACAGAATCCTACGGCGGACCGCCGAAGTGTCCAGTTTTCATTTCCTTCATTTGGCAAGGCACTCAAACTGACGAAATAACCGTTGATGTCAACGACATCTTTGAAAAGAAAGCAAGCATATCCAATTCATTAAACTGCACATCTAGTTTACTTTCCTCTGAGACTGCCGTGCTTTCCTTCAACAGAATTCTTTCTCTCTCTCTCTCTCTCTCTTGGGGGATCGTGACCTGACAGTGGAGCGTGCAAGTCGCATGTCATGTCGCTCTGCTAATTCTGGCCGATTGAAGAAGAAAGAAGCTGATCCAAGTCGCCATATTTCACCAGCAGCCTTCTCCTGAACCATGCCGTCGACCCCTCTCGCTTTCCGAGCGACATGCGGCTCCTTCTTGCCAGTCTTCCATATATTTTATGTTGAAGAGGGCCATGGAGAAGAAAGCCGCTCGAGTCGCCATGTTGACACCTCGGAGCAGACTAGACGGTGTCACCCTTGGCCTGCTCCTCACCCTGCTGTTCTGGGGCAGTTTGCTTTTGAGGTGCGGAGACGTCGAACAGAACCCCGGACCCAAGGACAGCCTGAGGCAGTCACGACTGGGCAGCAGTGGACGGACGAGCCTGGACAGGACCGCGACATCCCAGGGCAGTGGGCAGTCTACACCTCCTCCTTCCCGGCATCCTACCCTTACTGATGTTATGGACATGCTGCAGTCTATGAAAGTCCAGAACGCGAAACAAACAGTAAGCTTGATGAGGTGGAACGTGTGTGGTGAGGGCTGAGAGAACAGTATGTTGACTTGCAAAACAATATGACGAACTTAAAAGATAAAGTTGAAAAACCTTGAACAGGAAAATCTGAATTTGTCAAAGGAAAACTCTGATCTGCTCTCTCGTGTAGAACAGTTGGAAAAAAGACTGACGACCTTGAGGGCAGATCTAAACGAAACAATCTCATATTTTATGGAATACCCAGGGATCAAAACGAGTCAGTGAAGAGTGTGAAGCCAAACTACGTGGTGTCATTACTAATAAGTTGGATATAACAACTGATATAGAATTTGACAGAGTTCACTGCTTGAATGGCAGACAGGACTCCCCAATCATTGTGAGGTGCTCCTTTTACAAAAACAAAGTTCAAAACCTTAAAGTAAAAAAGAAGCTGCAAGGAACCAATGTTTTTGTTGGGGAGGACTTCTCATTCCGTGTGTGAGGAAATCAGGCGCAAACTGTCACCCCATCTGAAAAAAGCCAGAAGTGATGGGAAGAGAGCCACAATGGTTTTTGACCACCTGCTTATAGATGGCAAGAAGTACTTCCTTGGTGATGGGGACAGTTTGCGCGAGTCTAGATAGGACATGGCCGGCCATTTTATAGATGTACTTTTTTCCTCTGAAAGCAGCAAGAGAGGAACAAAATTCCCCGAGCACCGTTGATGCGTTCACCTGACCCACCTGTCATTGACACACTTGAGCGCCGCGGTGTTGACCAGGACAGTAAGGTCGTGCCATCAGATGACAGAGTGAGCAAGCACGTGCAGCATTCGCTGCTTGCAAAACGAAATCGTTTCTCTTTCTTGCTGTGGAACGTAAATGGATTGTTATCAAAATTATGTGATTCTAGTTTCGTTTCTTTTGTTTGTGAATTTGATTTTGTTTGTTTAGTTGAGACATTCGTTGAGGAATGTCGGTTTGACATATTTACCGGATACAAATTGTTTTGTAAACCTGCTGTAAAATTCACGAAACATGGTAGACGGGTCTGGAGGACTTGTTTGTTTAATAAGAAATGATCTTCTTCCTTATATCAAAAGTATCGATATGGACCATATCAATTGCTGCATCTTTTTGATTGATAAAGAGTTATTTGGGTTAGATAAAGATATTTTGTATGTTTGTACATATATACCTCCAGAGGGATCTCCCTTCTACACTCATTTTGATATTGACCATGGAATAAGTATGCATGAAGAATGTTTAACTGATTTTCTTTTGCAGAATGATGTGCATGTTATTTTAAATGGTGATTTGAACAGTAGTAGAACGTCTCATATCTCTCATGATTACTCTGAAGAAAATGATTTTCATCCACAATTCAATAATTTGTCTCTTGGTTTGACTCGACGATCAAATGACCATACTCTGAACAATTATGGAAAATCATTGTTGAATATGTGCACTGCATTAGATCTGTGCATTTTGAATGGCATGTGCAAAGGCGACTATGAAGGTTGCTACACATTTTATCCGATTCTGGAAGCAGTGTCACAGACTATTTCGTTTTTTCACGTAAACTTTTATGATATTGTATGACTATTGTGAATTATCAGTTGTTGATCGTATTGATTCTGACCATTTGCCAGTGACAGCATGTGTTGTTTTTCCGAAGGTGCAATCTCCTGATCTCGGTGTGCAAGATGACGATTATGTCATGCACAAATTTGTGTGGGATGAGAAGTGTGCAGATTTATATGTCAGTACTTTATGCAGTGGAGAAATTCACACCAAAATAGGTCTTACGATTGATTTACTTGACGTTAACGTGAATGATGCTTTGAAGTTTTTTGGTGATTGATTGTATCAGAGAGAGTGCTGAATCCATGAAAAAACGAACATCATTTAATAACAATGGAACTTCAGGTAAATGGATCGATTTAGAATGTAAACTTTGCAAAAGAAACACTAGAAGATTATTGTGGGTATTTCGTCGTGCAGTGAAATCTCAAGAGAAAGTAGATTCGGTAACTAAAAAGAAAGATGAATATGTTATTGCTAGACGTGAGTACAAAAATTTATTAAAGCGGAAGAGAAAACAGTTCAACCAAACATTGTTAGACAAACTTATATTATCAGTGGAAAACCAAAAAAGAATTTTGGGACGTTATCCATATTGCATCTTTCAAAAGAAAACAGCCTAGAAATTATATATCTATTTTTTCCTGGTTTCAACATTTTTAAAGCATTGCTGGATACGGATACTGACAATATGGTAAATGAGGACTCAGTAGAGGATGAAAGAAGGCTACTTGAATCGTCCAATTTCTAAAGAAGAAATTCTGCTTGCTTTTAGAAAACTGAAAAACCGTAAAGCAGCTGGTCCTGATGGTTTATTGCAGAGTTTTATAAGAATTCAAACGATCAAGTAGTTCATTTTTTCTTCAAATTATTTAACAAATTGTTTGATAACGGTGAATTCCCTGACAGCTGGTCTGAATCTGTTATTCAACCTATTTTCAAGAAAGGTGATATTAATAATCCAAACAATTATAGAGGGATTTCTTTGAGCGATGTTGGCGGTAAAGTATTTGGTATAGTATAAAATAACAGATTGCAAGAATGGGTGGAAGAAAACAACATCACAGGTGAGTGTCAAGCCGGATTTAAGAGAGGATACTCAACAGTCGACCACATGTTTTCTTTACTAGCTCTCATTCAGAAACAGTTTTGTTACAACCGGAAATTTTATGTTGTGTTTATTGATTTCGAAAAAGCATTTGACACGATTAATCGAGATCTTCTCTGGCCAGTTCTCTTTAAAAATGGCATAAAAGGTAAATTATTTAAGTGCATTAAGGGCATGTACAATGATGTTAAAGCTAGAGTTCGATGTGGTTCTATGACAACAGATTACATCGCCTGCACATCTGGTTTAAGACAGGGAGATGCGTGCAGTCCTGTTCTGTTCTCTCTTTTCGTTAATGAATTAGCGGTTGAAGTAATTAACAATGGAAGACATGATGCTCGATTTTCGCTAGATGCATTTGAATTGTTTTTATTCTGTTGTTGGCCGACGATGTCGTTTTGATGGCTGAAACAGTTACAGGTTTGCAGACTCAATTGAATAGTTTACAGCGTGCCGCAACATCTCTTCAGCTTAAAGTTAATATGATTAAGAGCAATATTATAGTATTTAGGAAGGGTGGCTATTTGAGTGTGAGAGAAAGATGGCTATATAATGGCGTGACTTTGCCTGTAGTAAATGTGTATAAATACTTAGGAATATTCTTCTCTCACGCGCTTGAGTTTTTTACCGCTGCATGCAAAGACCTCGCAAGCAGAGCTAAAAGTGTTCTTATTTATCTTCTGAAAAGGTTGTATGTGTTAAATAACAGTTCTTTAAATTTGTTCATGAAACTGTTTTGATTCTCAGATACAGCCAATTGTGCAGTATGGCTCTGAATTGTGGGGTCTAGATAATGCTGTTATTCACTGTGAATCAGTCCATTTATTTGCTTTGAAGAAAATTTTAGGGGTGGACAGGCGAACACCGAATGATCTTATTTATGATGAAACGAATCGATATCCATTATATATAAATTCTGCTGCTCAGTGTATTCGTTACTGGCTTAAGTTGATCCAAATGGAGAGTTACAGGATTCCACGTAAAGCGTATGATATGTTGTATGATCTGGATGCAAGAGGTAAGAAAAACTGGGCCACAAATGTTCGCTTATGCTTGTTTAAATATGGATTTGGTTTTGTTTGGGCCAGTCAAGGTGTCGGCAATGTTCATGATTTTGTATGTTGCTTCCGACAAAGGCTTATTGACTGTCGGTGGCAAACCTGGTCCGATCATATCCAAAGTAGTGATAGATTCACCTTGTATAGAACTTTTTGCAGTGATCACAGTTTAAAACCTTACTTACATTTTGATCTTGATAAGCATCTGAAATATATTACCACTAGATTTAGGCTGGGGATTTCTGAGCTGGCAGTACATCGATATCGGTATAAAATGTGTATGTCTAATGACTTCAGTTGTCCATTATGCACTGAGAGCCAAGAAAATGAGGTGCATTTTGTTCTCTGTTGCCCAGCACTCAGGCATATACGTGAAACGTTAATTAAGCCCAAATATTATAGACATCCTTCATTGTTTAAATTGAGTCTGTTGATGTCATCGACTATACCCGAAGATGTACGTAACCTTTCTTTGTTTCTGTATAAAGGATTAAACTAAGAGGTGTAATGACTGACCGAAGTCTACATGATTACAATTAATATCATCATTAGTATCAGTTTGAATCTGTGTGTGTATCCTCATCCAGTTAAATGTTCACATTCCCCTTTATGATGGGCTGAGGCCTAATAAGAATAAACCATCTTGAGTCTTGAGTCTCTCTCTCTCTCTCTCTCTCTCTCTCTCTCTCTCTCTCTCTCTCTCTCTCTCTCTCTCTCCAGGCTCAAGAGCAGAGGACAACATCAGTTCAGGAGCAAAGGGTTATTCTCTTTCATCTTTCCCAGCCCTGTTTCTACCTATCCGTCCAAGTTTAGTTCATATAAAACATGAATGCTCTTGCACAGGACACATTTCAAGATAAAGGCCCCGGTGACAGTCCGTAGCATGGAGCAGAGTGCGCACGGGCTACACGGCCTGGCGACCGCCTGCTGAAGACTGTGAATGACAATGATCCATCATCAGTGACAGTGAAGCAGACTGGCCTGATCCCAAACTGACCGGACTGACACACTGCTGCGGACGATGAGAAAGAAAGTGAAGCTCTCTTGACCCGTGTTGTGGTCAAAATTGTACATGGTCTGTAACAGCCGTGGAGCATAGCACGTCAGCTGATGTGAGAGAAGACAACAAGACTGTCGTGCATAATGGTGAATGTTGTCAGAAGTACTACTTCTGTCACTAACGGCGGACAAATTAGCGGGATGACGGTTGACATTCTCAGTGAAATCATTGCATGTTTGAATCAACAGTCAGAAGAAATGAACAGGCTGCTCAAACTTAGAAGCTTAATTAAGGAAACCGTCTATGGGAAAACTGGTGCAGACTGAATTCTTCTGTACACAGATATGACAGTGTTTCCTGGTAGTGTTTCTGTCTGCTGCCCTGGACATTTCCCGTGATTTAGATTTCATGTCGGAAACACAAAAGCTTATGTCACTGCATTTCAGATTCTTATAATTGTCCCAACTTCGATCACACGCCCCCCCCCCCCCCCCCCCTTTCCCTGCCCTCCTGTTGCCCCATTGTAAATGGGCGGAGTATCTAACACAGTAGATATTCTCTCTCTCTCTCTCTCTCTCTCTCTCTCTCTCTCTCTCTCTCTCTCTCTCTCTCTCTCTCTCTCTCTCTGTATGTGCGTATGTATGTACGTACGTACGTACGTACGTATGTATGTATGTGTGTGTGTGTGTGTGTGTGTGTGTGTGTGTTCATGCATGTATGTATGCATGTATGTATGTAAATATGTTTCTATAGATTTAAATCTGTGCGTGTATGTATGTTTGTATGCATGTAGGTAGGTAGGCAGGTAGGTAGGCAGGTAGGTAGGCAAGTAGGTAGGCAGGTAGGTAGGTATGATATGGCGTCAATCAAAACGATGACCAAAAAATCTCTACCTTCTCAGCCAAAGCTCACATCGATTTAAATTATACTTTGTGCACGCGCTCCTCTCAGTTAGAAATACACTCTGTGTCTGTAGTATAAAACCGGAGACAGGCTTCTCTATGGAAAATAAAACATAAATCATTTCCTTGTTTCAGTCAATTTATAAAACGTTTTCATCTGTGCTATGTTTTTTTTTTTTCTATTTTTTTTCCGTTTTCCCTACTTGCGTTTCTTTCCACAGCATCTTACTTGTATGGTTGCTATGCCTGTCATAGGTCAGTCGTGGCCTTTAAGTTAAACGATGACGCCTTCTGTGTCATTAAAGAGGTAAAACAGGGGCAACAACCACAACTACAACAACAACACAGCAGCACAACAACAGCTCAAGCAAACCCAACAAACGAATCAAAACTATGAGGCAACGCTCGAACTAGGCCTGGAGGTAGGAAGCCGTAGACCTGACAACTGACCTTCTTCCAGGTGATAGCCCATTGACCATCCTCCAGGAAATAAGCCAATCGACTCATTTTCTCACTTCATCCAGTCCCGTGCTTTACATGCAAGCGCTACTGATTCCTTGAGTATGTGGCCAAGAGAGTGAACTGGACAACAGAAAAATTTGAAAAAATCTTCTCTTTTCAGTAGCTTCCGCGGGTAGTTTATCTTTTCCGTCATCATAGTCTTATCATACATAAACATGTTGCAAACTATCAGGGACTTGGGCACTGCTCTTGTCAAATTCTTTCTCCCGAAATCAAAACTTTTTCTACAAAATGTTTACACTTGCCAAGGTGGGGTGACAGATAAACATCGAAATATCATTTAAGGATCAGAAGTATCAAGGCTGCATTAAAAGGCAGCTTTTAACGTTAGCAACCATTGTCAACAATGTCAATAATGACAGTTCATTAATATTAAACATCATGCATGACGCTTTGATATAATGTCTGAGAATAATAGTCAGAACGCCTTGACATCCAAACATATCATAATTTAGAGAACTTGGCTGTTTACCAGTGTCATATACATGATAAAAACAAACACTATGGAGAGAGAAAAAAAAGCGTAAGTTTCATTCAGGGAAAAAAAGAAACACGCACAAAGTTCAGCGCGTATCGCTGTTTTTAATCCAGAAAAGTTTGAGGTGTACTTGCAAAAAAACCTCTGTTTCCAGCAATATGAATACCTACAGATTACCGAATGGTCCATTTTTAAAAAAAATCAACACACACAAATCACAGGCTATTCACGCGACAGCGTGTCAGCAGAAACGTTTCCACACCCAGGGCTGGATTTTTACGTCGAAAAAGAACCTTGCAGAGCAGCGGAAACCATCGCAGAAGTCGGTTGTTCTCGGTCTTTGATGCCTACATGAAGATGGATTAGTTTGCAAGACCAAGAATCTTGAAAACTTGTGAAGTTCCCGGGGATTACAAGGTCTCACGCTCAGTGGTGAGTACGGTTGCTGCTTGGAAGGTTTGCACTGGCAAACTTCACGTCGTGTATGAGGCTATATTTCTCTTGAGGAAGAGCTGCTCTAAGTCCAGTACAGCTGGTCTCGGTACGTATGACAAGAACCTGCTGCAAGTCAGTCAGCAGGACGATGTGAGATGTCAGAATCGCGGGATTTGTTGCAAAGTGTGCTGACACTCACTGATTCAGGTGACCAAACAGTTGCTGCCTACGCTAGTACGCCAATGAGGAAAGCGGCATTAGTGGCAAAAGCAGGTACATACTGTGATAGTAGCATAGAAGAACAATGAGTGAACGCAATTGTTGCGTATGAGGAATCTGCAACTTTAATCTTTTTTCAGCTTTGCATCGTTCAAGTTTAAAAATTTCCGTACACAAAACATGTCCAAATCAGCAAAACCTGCATATATCTTTTAGGTTTTGCCAGTCAATCCAAAGCTTCTTAGTTTTCATAAAATAATTTTTGCCAGTGCTGGCAGACCAACATTTATGGCCAATCAAAATGTCATTAAAATACAGCTAAAATATCTGGCAGATTCAGCAGACGCATCATCTTACTAAAACAATCAGTGGCGCTCTGCAATTCAAGGAGCATTCCTATCTCTTCAAAGAAACCAAGTGGTGTTTGGAAAGCAGTTTTATGTTTATCCAATGGCTAAACAGGTAGTCGCCATTATCTCTTTGTCACGTCACGTCTTGTCACAAAATACTTACCACGCAAACAGCTCGCTCATGTCAAAAATGGTGTTACACTACAACACAATGATGCTGTTCAATTCCCTGCGGTCAATGCAATGCCAAGTGAGCAATAAGCCTCTGGTACAAGGATAATCGGCGAACAACATTAAGAAAAAGACGGTTAAATAATACCAAAACTAAACATAAATTGAATTTATCTTTCGACAACTTGTCGAACTGAAAAGGGTTAAAGGTATGATTTGACTCTGACAGGCACAACAAAGGTCAAAATAATGTAATGCAGTTCAACATCAACTGCAACACCAGCAGTGTCTGTCAAAAGGTCAGAAATGCTATGTTTATCAAGAAAAGGGTCACGGTTGACGTATCTGTAGGTTTCACCCGCCCCTGTTGATACAGTTTATCAACTTGTATGGTTGCTCTTTGACCGTACCAACAAGTCTCTTTGACCGTACCAACAAAAGCAGGCAAGACAGAGCTGTATAAATATAGCTGGCTGTGAACATCATTGTCTGTGATCAGAGAACATTGAGGAATACATCAGCAGAAAACAATATTTTTTTATGGTAGAACCAATAAATCACTGTCAAAGAGAGACAACTGCTAGTCTCAACATCAACCTCATCGACAGAAACGCATAAAGGAAAACGAGAACGGCAGAGTTTCAACAAGTTTATGTAAAAACGTTTACACCTTCCACATCAAATTTACAGTCAACTCAACAGGACTTACTCAAATGGTCTTTTTCATGTTGATCCGTAGTTTGTTTTGGTCAGCAGACATAAGAAAACGACACTTTTAGAAGAGGGGGCAAAGCTGTGACAGGCCTTCACGTAAGCATACTGTTTATAGTTGCTCTGTTCACAGCCCATCTCGCCTGTTCTTGCGCTAAAGAACATGTATCCACAAAGTAATTCTTGAGGTCTAGTACATACTCGTGTACATCTTTATCCTAGTCTGAAAAGACAGATGTCACCTTTTTGAGAGACACTAAAGGAAATCCTCTTGCTGGGTACCCAGAAAACAATTCAAAGGGGTTTAAAAAAAAAGTTGCACAACTGGGAAAGTCTCTGCAGGCAAATAATTGAGCAAATAATTTGTGTTTGCCCCAATTTTTTATTTTCTCTTGTACTACTTTTTAAATCACAAGCTTTCAGCGTAAAACGTTCTTCCATTCCGTTAAACTGGGGATGATAGAAAGTGGTGGTGGTAACTGACTGGACCGACAACAATCTGTACACCTCTGCCGTGAGGTCGGACACAAGTTGCGTACCTTGATCCAAAAGGATTTCAGTTGGGCATTTCATGCTGCAGAAGACTGAAAAGAATGATTCTGCAACACTGATTGCGTCAACATTTTTTTCTCTTTCATGGCATAGCTTCGGGATAGCGGATGACCAGCTCAACAATGATGAGTTACATACCTGCGATCAGAGGATCAAAGGGAGACAACTGTACCAGCAATGGCAATGACTGTTTTAAAGGACTCTCTAATCACAGACATTTTCTCAACGAGAGCGCAAGGTATTCTGCCCTGTGAAAGTGTCTGTTGACGGATGTCCCAAGAGCGA
>JADBJO010004722.1:110000-115000 GCA_016801955.1 Conus betulinus
TAGAGAGTACTTATGTCGAATGGACACAGGGAAAATGTTTGGAGTTTCCTCTTTTTTTTTTTTCGACCAGGGCCTTATATTCTTTGCTTTTCTTGTATTTTAGCAAGACATTTGTGATGTCAACTTTAAGAGGTGGGGTGACATCTGTTCCATGTGTACCTACATGATTTATTTTGACCTTTTGTTTTTTGCTTTCTTTCATTTGGGATATTGTTTTTTGTTTTTTTTGTTTTTGTTCTTGCTTTGTTATTTTTGCCAGTCTCGTTATGGACCCAAAGCTTGGCTGGTTCTTAAAACATCCGCGTAAATGCCAGAATCACCTTGTTCTGCTTATGACTTGGTGTTGACTCAACGGTTCTTTTGCTGAATGTGTTTTGTATGTCAACTGTTTCCTGTAGCTCAGCAATTCTTAGAGAGGGTTTAACGACTTACAGCTCAGATAAAACTCTGCAGTAAAGTTTGGTCAGGAGAGAAAAGGCTTCGTGGCTAGAGTGATCCTTGCAGTCCGAAACAGTCTTCTCAGGCGCCCCAGGCTTTTCTCTGTCGCTACTGACATTTGCGAGGTAAAGAGTCTCGGTCCAGTCAAAAAAAAAAAATCCTGGAGAAGAGGTAACTGAATTAGTGGATCAGGCTAAACACCACAATTCTTGTTCGGTCATTTTCGAGTTGGAAGTCTTTAAAAAAAAAAAAAAAAAAAAAAAAAAAAGTAACGAAACGGCTGCTTCCATCCAAAATTTGTATCGCTGTTGCCACGATACTACTGCTAGGAAGCTGTACAGAAGTGCGATCGATCACTCTGACAGGAGACTGGCTGAGAGACACGCTCTACGATCCTGCCGATAAAGGCTGCCTGATGGATTAGCTCAGACACAGCCTGCATCCATACAGCGAGCAAACGAATACCTGATGTTCCGCTAGAACTGGCCGAGAACCTGAACAAGCCGCCAAGATCACCTTGGCGAAGAGAGTGCTCATGTAGGCCAGGTGTTCGGCAGCGCTTTCAGCATAATCTTGGAGGCATTACCATCGCCAGCACCTCGCTTACGTTACATGTTCGGCGGCGGCTCACCTTGGTCGTCACGGTTTTTTTTTGTTTGTTTTTGTTTCTGTCTTCGTTTTTTTTTTCCCCACCACAGGTGAGGATTTTGAAGTGGGTGCACGCATACAAATATCCAACCACCAGTGGTTTTTAAAATACTATTCAAGGACTTGCACATAAATCATTTAAAATCCCAAATTGAATTTATTTAGTTTACTACATAATCAAGAAAAAAAAAGCTGACTACAAAAATGTTGATTAATATATATTTACTTATTTGATTGATTCTTGATAAGGACAATTTTTTTGACAAAAAGACAGGACAACGGTAGGCGATGCATTTTTCATCCCTCAAACTCCTTCTCATGTATGTATCATTGTGTCCATATGCATTAATCTTCACTCATGTCAGCTGATGATAAAATTTAAACGTGAAAGGTTTTGCATCACTAGCGAGTGTGTGATACATACAAGCATCACAGAGACGCAGAGAGAGAGAGAGAGAGTGAGAGAGAGAGGGGGAGAGAGAGAGAGAGAGAGAGAGAGAGAGAGAGAGAGAGAGAGAGAGAGAGAGAGAGAGAGAGAGGAGAGCTTGCCTAGGCAAAACTGACAATGTACAATGTCAAGAGAAATATTACACCCATAGAAATTCGATAAGTGATGGCAACGTACAACAGTTTTCAGCATACAACGATCCCAGCATACCACGAACTTAAGTCTACAGTTACCAGCTGGAAGAAGAGCTTCAGACCAGCTTAGTGAAGAAGTAAATTTTTTTTTTTAAGACACACACAAAGCGAGCAATAAAAAGAAAAGCAGACATGCGAGTCAATTCGACACAACATGAAAACATTTTTGATTATACAGTTAATGTGGAAAATTCCATCATGTTTTGCAAGTTCTTCTAAATGTCATTTTGTTTTTAGACATCAGTTTAGTTTCCGGCAATTCCAGTTGCTTCAAACAGTTTTTTCTGCCCATTGTAAATTAAATTTGTTTGTAGATCGAACATGTATAATAATTAAAAGAACTCCCTCTCCGTATTCGGATCATATCACTTTATGTTTGATCTCTTCAAACGCCCTCCTCTTATTTTGCTTTTTTTCTGCCTGAGAAAGTTATATAAAGTTGATTTTATTCTATTTCATAGACCATGGGGAAGACATATATATATTGTATTACATGTGTAATTTGACCTCTTGAGCGAGGTTATTGTCATGATTGTTATCATTATTGCCATTCTAATACCATTATTAAATCTAAAGTCATGTTTGAAACATTACAAGCAGAGAGACCTTACGTCCTTTTGTTAGATACTGCTCACAATTTAATGAGCAATAATCAAGGTACGTTTAATTGTCAGTCCCCCCCCCCCCCCCCCCCCCCCCCCCCCATGTCACTGGTTTTGCAATAATGATTTTGTTCATTCAAGTTATTTCCACCATTTAAAACTAAAATGCAAGAAACAAAACCAGTTCAAGTTGACTAATCAAATGTAATTATATCAAGTTTTAAATCTCTACGAACATTATTATCTGTAAAAATATTTCATTATCACCAAAATTTCTTCAAACTTCTCAACAGTATTTGTCCAACTGAAACACCTTTCAGTTTGCGTGTGGTGTTCTGTCAGCATATTTGCATTGATATTAACATTCATAAAACATTGGATACACAACTTCTGTAATTTTACGGGCTGTAACGGATCAGGATACATTGCAACTCGTAGGTTTTGTCAAAGGTGCACGGATTTCATTGCCATTACAGTTTAGTGTTCTATGTTCCCATACCTTATGTCAAAAAACCAAAAAATAATGTTATAATGCTTTGTTGTCTCCACAAAAAGTGGCCTGAACGAAAACAGTGTGTCATGTATCATCTTCGCAGTTTGCAAGAGAATACAATGCGAGATTTAAAAAATAAAAAAAAAAAAAAAAAAAAAAAAAACGGACTCCCTAGAGGCACTGTAGGTTGATGTTATTGCTTTTTCCTGGCAACGCAGGTGTTCTTGTAGGCACGGACGACGTCAGTTTGAAGACCAAGACAGACCCAGGTCCTTTTGAGATTGGAGTCGTTTGTCCCGGCATTGACTTCATTCTGAACCCTAACACCACGCGCAGTACAACCCTGAAGGTCAACGTGTCAGACTGCCAGAACGACCTGCCACCCTGTCCATCCCGGCAGGGAGTGGTGTTCGGGATGTGTCAGGATTCCACCAACTTCTGCAGAATGCGTGTCCAGGCGCCGCAAGACATGTATGTATATGCTTACGCACGGCGGCTGGAATATTGGTGTGATTCCAGAGACAGGATGTGTCCCATGGGCCTTGATTTTGTTGGGGTTTCGTACAGACATAAAATGCCACCACCATAGTGTTTAAACATATTCACGCTGTTTCTGAGGGAAACTATATGTGTATGACAAGCACAAACTCTCCGCTGGTTAGTGTTAATCTGAAAACAGTCAACCATCTCAGTTTTATGTTTACACACATGACAAAATATTCTGGATATATTACGGTACCATTTATGAAGGGTCTGCACGGCACAGAATCCAGGGAAGAACTGAAAGCACCTGTTGGGGTTTGTAATGATGTTCAGCGTTCAACAGACAATGATCTGCTTCATGAATTGCAACAGCTGTCATTTTGATGTCGTATACACACACTTATATACCAAAAACTCAACTGACGCACGTCTGTGTGTCTTGACAATTTCTCAGAAGCTACTGTCATTCCTTCGTCGTATCTTCAAATTCAGTTGACCTATTATGAAGCAACCTATGGCAATCTGAAACTGTATTTTTTCTTTTCTTGCTTTGAAGGATCAACCTCAAAAGCTGACCAACAAAGTGCTAAACTGTTCTGTGGAGCAATACAATCAATTTCAGGATCATCTGCACTGTAAACTGAGGGCAGAATGTGAAGATGGACGGGATGAAACAGAACACTGTCCCTTCAGCAGTCCTCACTGCCAGGGCTTGGTGGCTTGTCATAATAAATGTTTTACAATGATAAAACGCATACTTCGGTCGGATGTTCATAACTTAGATAATAGATGTAAAGCGATAAAAGGTACCTGGCTTCTTTCAAGACGAGAATTGAAGTAGAAAACATGCTACGAATCTTTCAAAATTGCTACGACTTCACGCTGCTGTTTTTATATGAGGTCAGGATGGACATCAGTGCCATTTGTGTACTCCAAATTCCGCAAATGGAATGATAACACAGTCGTCTACAACATGAACCACTTGCAAATGTCTGATCCATACCGACCTTCAAGGGTTATAAAACATGGATTTCTTGAATCCAAAATGAAAATTAGAAGTTTTGACCTGCTGTCCCATCAATTTGGTTTTTACACAGCATTGTGTGAAATAAAATTACAGCCATTCAACACAGTTTTCATAACTATTGCAACGGCTCGAACACAGTCAGATCAGTCCATTCTCACCAACACACAGCAGCTGTTGTTGGTCTGTCCAGATTCTGGAGTGGTACAAACTTTTCTGTCGTGTGATCCGAGTAGTCAGTGTGGAAAAGCATCGTGCTTACTGTTTACAGTACTGTTGAATGTGAATGAAAAGCTCGACAGGAGGGAAGTGTCTCATGCCAACTACAGTGCCCACACCTTTATCATCTTTACATGTGATAGTGACTTCACAATGGTACACTACTCTCTAGTTTGTGACTTCAGACAGGACTGTCCAGACAACACTGATGAGTCATTTCTGTGATTATCCTTCCTGCATGGGTTTCTGTGTCTGAACGGTCAGTGTGTGTTACTAAGTCAGCATTGCAATGAACATTCTGATTGTCTTGACGATTCTGATGAGATCAGCTGTCCTGCAGACTCGTCGTTTTCACACTCTCGTCAAAGACCAAGATGAAAGACAACGATGGCATATCAGTTTAGATGGCACCGGTTACTTCACACAGCTGGTGATAACAGCCAGTGAGTCA
>JADBJO010004722.1:120000-132500 GCA_016801955.1 Conus betulinus
CGCGCATACAGAGGATCATGGACATGGACAAACTAGTGAGATGGCGGACATGGATACAGGGTATGGTAGACATGAATATATAAGTAATCGCGGACAAAGATGCAAGGATAGGTGACATGGGTACAGGGGATGCTGGACATGAATGTAATTAATGGTGGACATGGACGCAGGGATAAGGGACATGGATACAGATACGGAGGACTTGAATACAGAGGAAGGTGGACATGGATACAAGGGATGGTGGACCTAGATACGGGGTGTTGGTGACATGAATGGAGTTTTTTTGGGAAATGGATATTTGGGTATGGTGGATGTGGATACAGGGGATGGTGACAAGGATACTACCAATCTAACCCTGGCCGACCATAGCGCGCCACAGAGGATCTGAAAACCAGTTTTTCCACATGTCGCTCTGTCTTCTGTTGCTGTCAGAGCATCACTCCGTTTCAACCCTGTCCTTTCAAGGATGTCCTCCTCCCATCTCTTTGTCTGTCTGCCTCTCCCTTTCCCACTGGTTCAGGAATGTCTCGACAAGCCCTGAGGATCATGAGATGTGCCCATAGAACTTCATTTTGCACTTCTTTGTTGTGCTGAGGATGTCTTCACAAGGCCAGATGACCTGCCTTGGTGTGTTTCTCACTTCATCGTTCGTGATGTGGCTTCTATAGGAGATACCAAAGGGGGTTGAGTAAGATCTCATCTCAGAAGCCCGTATCCTTCTTTCAACGTCTGCTAAAAGGGTCAATGACTCTGGTCTGAAACCTGCATAATCTTCAGCCATGATGTTTCTGCTCGTGGCTTTCTATATTTTGCAAAAGCTTCAGCAGGATTTTGCTGGGGTGACTGAAAAAACTAATGGTGTTGTAATTCGTGGGTTTTTTTTTTTTTCCTTTCTTTGGGATGGTGATGATTAATGACGAGGTCCAGTCTGACAAAATTTTATTGCATATTGTTTGAAAGGCAGTTGCCCTAATTTCACACACAAACACACCGACAACCGCACACGCGCACCCGCACGCACATGCAAACGAGCACATGCACCGACGGACATACACATGCACATAAGCACACACGCGCACGCACATACACGTAAACGCGCAGGCGTGCATACACATAATGATAAGCAAACGAGTGCAGACGTGCACACACGTACGTAAATAAGCGTACAGGCGCTTCACATGCGCGATTACATGCGAACATCCGCTTGGACACATGCACACAGGTGTATGTCCATTTGTGTGGGTCCATGTGGGAGTGTAAGCATGCGTGTGCATATGTGCAAGTGTGCTTGTGCACGTGTACGAGTCTGAGCGGGCGCGCGCGCACGATTTCTCGTGTCCGTGTGTATGTCAGCGTCTGTACGTGTATATATGGTTGCGTCTGCGTACGTGCGCGTGTGTAGATGTGTGCTAACATATGCGTGCACGCATGTGAACGTGTGTTCGTGTATCTGTGTGCGCGATTCCTGTGTACGCGTGTGCACACATAAGCTCAAGTATCCGCGCGTGTGTGCTGCGCATATATGCGTGTATGCTCGTGCGTCTCTGTGTGAGCGTATGGGCGTGTGACCGCGTTGCGTGTCTGCATGAGCGCATCTGTCTGTGTGCGTGTGTGGATATGCGCGCGTGTGCACACTCGTTCGCTGTGCATGTGTGCGCGTTAGCGTGATTGCGTGCGTGCGCCCGTGTGTGTGTGTGTGTGTGTGTGTGTGTGTGTGTGTGTGTGTGTGCGTGCGTGCGTGCGTGCGTGTGTGTGTGTGTGTGTGTGTGTGTGTGTGTGTGTGTGTGTGTGTGTGTGTGTGTGTGTGTGCGTGCGTGTGTGTGTGTGTGTGTGTGTGAGCATGTGAGAGTGTGTTTACGCGTGCGAATGCGTGTTCGCATATGTGTGTGCATGTACGTGTGTGTGTGCGCGTATGCTCGTGTCTGCTCGTGTGACGTACATTTGTGCGCGCGTGGGCTTGTGCATGTGCGCGATTTCTTGTGAGTGCGTTTCTGCATGTGAGTGCATGTGCGTTTGTGCACGCGTGTAAGTGCATAAGCGCTTGTGACAATGTGCTGGTCTGATCACCACCGCTTCTTTCTATTTTGTAGTCAGGAATACCAGAGTATCTGTGATGCGAGAGTTTAATCTTTTTTTTTTTCACTAGCACCAAACACTTGCACCGGATAGGGAAACTTCTAAAAGTAAGAAATCTCGTGGACCTTATTGGAAAAACTGTTAGACATCGAGATGTCCAACCCTATGTCCTGAACAAGGAGTGTGGGATGGCATAAGTGGTCGGAAACAGTAAGATGCAAATCATTAAGAAGACAGAGCTGTCGCAAAAAGACACAGACAATGTAACACACCTGCTGAGAAACAATAATCAGCAAAACAGTTAGTGATACGCTAGAGCAGTAGATGGAAGGCTAGGGCCAACACACACACAGAGAAAGGTAAATTACTAAACATTAAAAAAAAAAGCCACAGACAATAATATAAGTCTTCTGAAAAATCGATGTGCCAGCAAAATAGTAAATAACATGCAAGGGTAATGGATGAAGCACAACGATGACGAACATACAGATAGACAAATCACAAAATTATTAAACTTAAAATCGAGAATGATGATAAAACACAGAGAACGCAATGTGTCTAGCGGTACGAATATGGAGGGTGATATATGAGTACGACCCAGCTAAAAGTACAGTTAAAGAATATATAGATCAGGAGAAAGAAAAAAAAGGGATGATGATTGTGTGTGTGTGTGTGTGTGTGTGTGTGTGTGTGTGTGTGTGTGTGAGAGTGTGTGTGAGTGAGAGAGAGAGAGAGAGAGAGAGAGAGAGAGAGAGAGAGAGAGTCACAAGAAATCTGCAGCTGTAGGAAGTGAGTTCTAGTCCCCGAGTTCCAAAGCTGGATCAAAATTCCCTCAATGTTTACAAAACGACAGCAGCTGCACTGGCCGCCTAATGCAGTTGCTGGTGCAGTCCAGTCGTATCGAGTTGCTACCATAGAATAATGATGTCACATTGACGTTTATAATGATAATATCATCATATGATGATGATAATAGTAATAATAATAATAATAATGGTATTTATAAGGCGCAAAGTCTTGATGAAATCAACTCTCAGTCAGCACAAGGCGACAACTTCCATCAGATGACGACAGAAAGGAACCTTAGTGGTCGTATACACAACATATACACTCAGTGAAAATAAAAAATCGAAATAATTTAGTTTTCACAACGTTCCTGCATACATAGGTTAGACCACTGATATTACATTTTTGTCGCACAGAGAGAGAGAGAGAGAGAGACAGACAGACAGACAGACAGACAGACAGACAGACAGACAGAGGTGAGACGTGGGGGGTATTTATGCCATTGAAGAACCTATTATATATGCATGTGAGTGTGCGCGCGCGCGCGCACGCACGCACGCACGCACGCACGCACGCATGCACACACACGTACCACACACACACACACACACACACACACACACAGCGTGCACACACCCTCAACACATGAGCGCCAAAGCCATTTCATGAGCAAAAGGGGGGACAATTCAAAGGATTCTACATTTTTCTTCACGCTTATTGGTTCCCTTTAATCGGCGTTACTTCTTGCATGCAAAATCGGGGGGGGGGGAGAGAGAGGGGGAAAAAATAAAGAGAGAGAGAACAAGAAAAAAAAAAAAAACCCTTCTGGTAACTGAGAAGACGGGGGGAGGGGGGGGGGGGGGGGGGGGGGGGAGTCGGAGACAGGGTGAATACGGGGGTGGGTGGAGGAGTCGCTGAAGATAGGGTGTTTAGGGGGGTGGGCCCGTCTGTAACATGGCACTGTGAGCTATCCCAACACCAGTCATGATGATGTTGTCGGACTCACTGCGTTTGATGCGCGTACAAACAGTCACATGGCACTGTGAGCTACCCCAACAACACCAGTCATGATGAACAAGTGACTCACTGGCAATAAACACATCTCAAAAACCTGCAAATGAGATCTGTTTTTGAAATGTTCGTGAGTAATAACTGTCTACATTAACCTACTTATTCAGTATCATCACTGTAGTTCTCCATGTTATTATCAGTTTCTTAAGAGCAAAGGCACAGAGGTTCTTCTGCGAACACACACGCGCGTGCACACACACACACACACACACACACACGCACGCTCACACACTCACACACACACACACACACACACACACACAGAGGCAGGCGCACATCCAGGTACGAGCGCTCGCGCGCACACACAGACATGCGCACATCCAGGTACGAACGCGCGCGCGCTCTAATACACCCCACACCTACGCGCGCACACACGCGCGCGCACACACACACACACACACACACACACACACACACAGAATCTTCCCGTCAGTTACGTAACTTATTTCGCTAACTGAATCCGTGTTTTAATCCAAATCTGAGCCATAACTTAGTCGTTGACGCCAGTTAAGGAACCCTAATCTTGTGCGCTTTTCTGTTCACACATTTTTGTTTTGCTCCCCCCCCCAACCCCCCCCCCCCCCCCCCCCCCCCCCCCCCCCTTATTCTGTCAGGGGAAATCAAAATATGCTCTATATTGCGATGTTTAAAAAGTGGGAAAAAATCCGCATCAGCACAACAAGAGTACGAATGCCACAGGCTAAATAAATCCTTCCTCCTCCACCATCCTACCCCTCCATCCCCCTTCCACAGACAGAGAGAGAGCGCTCTGAACTCGGAAATTGTAAATCCACATTCCACGCAGAAAAATATTTGTCAGTTATCACAGCTAGTAACTCTTTCTGGTATACTCTTTCGAGATTTCGTTTTGGGATTGTGCGATTTAAAATTTTAATAACAGATATGACGACCAACCAAAAAACTGTCCATTTTGTAATAAAATTGACAACGAATTTCATTTCTTGTTTGAATGTCTAAAGTACCCATGTTTGCGAGAAAAATATTATCAAGATTCTGTTTCTCTCCAAATGGCGATTGTTTAGCTTATTTGCTGCAATCTGAAAAGCATGCTGATCTTTAGAAATTTGGCAATGTATATATTTTTATGGACTGAAAATAGACATGAACTTACCAACGGTGATAACGAGGGAGAGAGGAGGGGTGGGAGATGGGAGAGCTGCGTGCGAAAACATGTTTTTTTCAAGAACTTAACATACTGAAAGATTAACATCCTCTCTGATCTAAGATTCTTACGGATGAGGGGGTTTTAACCAAATATCTCTGTGTGTGTGTGTGTGTGTGTGTGTGTGTGTGTGTGTGTGTGTGTGTGTGTTTGCTGTGTTGTGTGAATTTTTTTTTTTTACAAATGTAACCTGAGAGTTGACTTCAACGCGGTGACAGCCCTGATGTGGCCCTTGGCGGTCTGCTTGGCTATGAACTCTCTCTCTCTCTCTCTCTCTCTCTCTCTCTCTCTCTCTCTCTCTCTCTCTCTCTCTCTCTCTCTCTCTCTCAGACTTCTAGCTTAAGGTTAAAATATAAAAGAGTAATATTGTTGTGTTTTAGAAAAGGAGGGTACCTTGCAGCAGGAGAGAGATGGTCTTTTAACAGGGAGCAAATGACTGTTGCTAACTGTTATGAAAATTTTGAATGTATTTTTTCTGTCCGACTTAAGAGTTCTGGCTGCTGGTTTAGATCTCGCAAGCAGGGCAAGAAATATACTGTTATCTATTTTGCAACTATTGTACATACGTAATATAATTCACTCAAAGTATCATTAAAAGATGTTGATACTCAGGTGCAACCATTGCTCTCTATGGTCCGAACTGTGGGGATTGGAGAGATCCAGTACAAGGCAAGACAAGACAGGACAAGACAAGACACACACGTTGCAATGCAACGAACTGAAATGCTCAATGTTACGGTATAACAAAACAATCACAAGAAACAGCAAAATAAACTCAATCAAATTTGATAGAGCACAAGACAATTCGTCACAATGCAGCATAAAACAATATAATGCGGTATATTACAATACGACACATTGCAATACAGTACAGTTCAGTGCAATACAATACAATACTCTACAATTCAATACGATACGATACACTACAATGCAATGATATGCAATACAAAACAATACAATACAATTCAATACAATCAGATGCAATACGACACGATGCAATACAATTTAATACGATGCGATACAACACAACTGTTCAAACTAAAACGGAATGTAACCCGCTTTGGTTATCTCTATTCCTAATACCGAACGACTAGTTTAACCTACAAGATATAAGCCTGCAATTACTCTTGGGTCAGCCAGGACGAAACACAAGGCACGTCGTGCCAGTTGCCAAGCCTTAGTGTTTTCACACCGGACTGCGAATTCAATACCTTTGGAAGCCTGCGAGTCGAGTGGAGACCACCTGCTGATGAGGCCTTATCTCCCAACAATGCGAAATTGATAACCAGCTCCAGTTTTCAAGTACTTCAGCGCCCCTTGTTGATGACGTCAATAGATACTTTGTGGTTTTCCTGTTTGGCTATCTGACGTCAGTCACGCTGTGTGATGACTCCTTGGTGACGTAGGTGAGGCCGATGGTCGGCACGTTTTGGTGGTGTTAGTCATTCTGCCGATCACTGGCGAGGAGTGTGGCAAAGCGTGGCAGTGGCTTCTTGTTTTGAGCTCCTCAGCGAGTCTGAACCTGTCACACGGAGGCCGGGTTACAAAGAACGGGATGACTCTCTCTCTCTCTCTCTCTCTCTCTCTCTCTCACACACACACACACACACACACACACACACACACACACACACACATATACGCACACGTTTGCGCACACGCACACACACACACACACACACACGCGCGCGCGCGCGCGCGCGCGCGCGCGCACACACACACACACACACACACACACACACACACACACACACACACACACACACGCGGCACGCAAACACATGTTCGCATGCACGCAACGTAAACGTGCACAGATCCAGCCAGCCAGCCACAGAGAGAGAGAGAGAGAGAGAGAGAGAGAGAGAGAGAGAGAGCCTGACCAGTCATTGCCGTGGTGCCTGCAGCATCCATCAGAGAAGAACAGGGAAGAACCTTACCTTTCACCTGCCATTCCAATCATTAGATCGAATTGTACATCAGTATATTCCACTAGCAGAATTAACGTCCTATTAGCCGAAGGCTTCCAAGGGCAAGTTATCCCCCAGACATCCGTCGAAAGGAAGCTCTAGACCTCGTGACGTCATTTCTATGGACGATGTCCCGGCATGCACGACAAGGCGCGTGAAAAGCCTTTGACACGGGTGTTGACACTTAGAAAGGGATCCCACACCACGTGCCTCAGGCAGTTCTTGGTTGAAGCAGAGCTTGGAGGGTAGGCCTAGTCCGCCCAACACTCTGCACAAAGCGGTCTCGATAAAGGGGAATAACTGGCGAATCCTCCATCAAGATCTCTCTCCCCTGATAACACAACAACACGCTGCCCGGACCCACCCTCACCGCGTTACATCCAGTAACCCACTGATCGGTCAAGATAGCGCCAGCTCAGTTTGGAAAGAGCAGGCTTATCTGCCGACCTCTTAGGTGATTGGGATCAGCATCTCAGGGAATCGCCCCGCTTCTCTTTGGAATGGTGTCTTCGGTGTTGACAGGAGAAGGTCGCTCAAGGCAGTTGGTAGTTTTGGTAACCAGTTTGGGCGCACTGTGTTGGCGGTGACATGTTTGCAGGCTAGGCTTGACAGGTTCTGTAGCGGCTTTGTTTGCTGAGGGAAACAAGATGGCGATGTTTGTACTTTGGTTCCTTTTTTAACATATCTATGCATGTTTTGGATTACACTTGTAGTCTCTTTTCTCCTTCTACAATAATTCTTTCGAGCTGATAGTTTCAAGATCCGTTCCGATCGTGTGATTGTCTTGGGTCATTTAGTATGGAAAAGAATGATGGCTGATCGATAGGGTGGGCGCTCTTCCTTCATCGATGAGAAAGCAGAAGGTAACTCCAGTGCCACCATTTCGCAAGGACAGCTCATTAACATTTAATTTAGATTTCTATGAGTGTGTCTGTACGTTAAAGAGGCTACTTTAGGGTTCGGATCATATTTAAGGATACGTTAGGTTAGGGTTGGGGTTGGGGTTTGGATCGGGTTAGGATGAAGGTTAGAATCTTGGATTCCGCAGTCGAAGGATCTTCCGGTTTCTTGTAAAAGTGTTCCCATCTCTTATGCACACACACACACGCCTCATAGCAACAGCAAACGAGTTTTCTCTCTTACGAAGGCCTCCTGCAATCATAGTTACTGTTGCTGAGACAAAAAGAGATTTCTTGCCAGACTTTAGCTAAGCGTTTTATCTGGGTAACCTGCGGCAGTTCATCTTCTAGAGATGGTCTCACTCTGCAGTCAGAGTCCAGTGAACGTAGGGGAACGGGGAGGAAGGGTGTGTGTGTGTGTGTGGGGGGGGGGGGGGGGGGGGGCAGCTTCACAGATCGAAGAGATTAGGAGAGATGCTGTCCGAGGCTTTGGGCAAATTGTGGATGGAGGAGATGTGAAGACCTTTCACGTCCCGCTGATTGTTCCGGGAAGAATGGCCTCAGCGGGTGAGAGGGGAAGGGAGGTGTAGGAGGGGAGGGGGAAGGGGGGTGTTCACCCAGCAGAACAGCATCCATTTTTTTCCAGTCAGGCTTTGCCAGCTATTGTCGCTCGACATGAAAATAGCCGTTTAAGATGCCAGTTTTCTTCATGTACTGTCTTTCTGGTGATGTTAGTGTCGTGCTAGATAGAAGATACCCTTCCCATAAGCGTAACACTAGATAGAAGATACCCATCAGATACCCATTCCCCCCCCCCCCCCCCCCCCCCCCCCCCCCCCCCTTTCCCTTCTCCCTAGCTGGCCATTCCAGTGTGGTAACATTTTTTGTTGTTTTGATCACTGTCAGTGTACGAACGTCGAGTCTGACTGTAACCAGTGTTCTTCTTTGATACTGCTGATTAATTGAGGGGAGACTGTCATGTTCGATATTGACAACGACCTCAATGAGGGGAAAAGTCAGATGAACAAGTAGAAAATGAGGCGTTGTCGTTCTTTTTTTAAAAGATGTATGACAGTAATCATATCTTAAAATGTGTATAAATAGCCCAACTGAAACGTTTAGAGCGTTTGCATGTGGAACTGACGATTGTGAGGTCGAACCATCATGGAGGGAGGATGTTTATTAATCAATTAATTAGTCAATCACTCGATCGACCAATAACCCAACCAACCAAACACCCACCAATCAATCAATCAATTAATCAACAAGTCAATCAATCAGTTAAACAGGTTATTCATTTGTTTATTCGTTCATTTATTTTGCTTTTCTGTTTTATGTTTTTGCTGCTTTTGTTTGGTTGGTTGGTTGGGGTTTTTTTTTTGTTTTTTTTTTTGTTTGTTTTTGTTGTTGTTGTTGTTGGTTTTTTTGTTGTTGTTTTTTTTGGGGGGGGGTCTTTTTTCTTTTTTTTGCTCGGAAGAAAAACCTTCTGTCCACCTAGCAGGAAGCGGATACCTTATTCAGTTCAGGTAAACTAAGAGGCGGCGAAAAGAGAGGGAAAGGCTCCGCCTTACATCATGCTGTGCCTCAGACGTGGTGAACCTCTATCCCTTGGCCCATTGGGCTAAGGATCTTAGCTTTTTTTTTTCTCTTGAAATCGAAAGCAAAAATTTGCTAGTTACATTTTGACAAATGTGTTTTTCTTCTTGGACTGAAGAGGTTCTTGGGGGAGAGAGAGAAAGAGAGAGACAGAGACAGACAGACAGACAGAGAAGAGAGAGAGAGAGAGAGAGAGAGAGAGAGAGAGAGAGAGAGAGAGAGAGAGAGAGAGAGAGAGAGACTTGTTTGTATATGAGATAAATGACAAGTATACTTTCAGTTTGAAAACGGAGTGACTGAAGGCGGAAAATCGAGCAAAATTTAGCATGAGAGGGGTTTGGTTATCGCCAAGGACACAGACAAACACAACATAGAACAAGACGCAATGCATGTCGACCCCTTGGGTCTTCTTCAGGTGAAAACCAATAACGTTTAGGACAGTGAAGATTAAGAAAAAAAAAAAAGAGACACTTAGGTAGTCATAGTCAAAATGGCCGTCGGGCGGAAACGGGGCCACCCAGCACGGAAACATGGGAGACGAAATATTTTTTTTAAATAAATAAATAAGTACATAAATAAACAGGAAAGATAATAAACAAATAAATAAGAATAAAATAAAATAAAAAATTCAAAAATGATAATAAATAAGTAAAACAATTTTTTTTTACTTTTTTTTTATTTGCATTTAGTAACATGAAACAAACATAAAAAGGGCATTGTACATCAAAAGTCGAAAAATAATTGTTTTTTAACAGCCAGAAGTAAGAAATGGAAATGGAAAATGGGGTAGAGAGAGAGAGAGAGAGAGAGAGAGAGAGAGAGAGAGAGAGAGAGAGAGAGAGAGAGAGAGAGAGTTGGATGGAAGTTATCAATGGCGTTTTCATTCAATGTTCTATCTAGAGAAACATCTTAAAAAGGCCTCGAATACATCAACAATATAGATAACTTTGGCACACAAAAGACTGATCAAAGTTCAACTTAGGACTGTGAAATAAGTAAAAAAAAAAAAAAAAAAAAAAAAAAAAAAAGATAGTAATAGAATAACTCCTAAAATTGAAATAATAATAATGATAAGACACATACATAAATACAAAAACAAAAAATAATTAAAATATATACATGAATCTATATATATATATATATATATATATATGTGTATATATATATATATATATATATATATATATATATATATACATCTCAAAATAAAAATAAAGTAAAATAAAGTAAAAGAAATAAATAAACAAATAATTTTTAAGATATATAATAAATAAAATGAAATAGAGTAAAATAAATGACATAAAATAAAATAAGGAGGGTGGCTGCAACTTCTATGTGAGGCTGGAAGTGGGGGTATGGTGGGTGGTGTGTATGTATGTGCATTGTGTGTGTGTGTGTGTGTGTGTGTGTGTGTGTGTGTGTGTGTGTGTGTGTGTGTGTTGCTGGTAGATATAACCGCCTGGTGTTGAAGTATTGGTATGCATATCTGTGTTTCTGTTGGATGTTGATGCCTTCGGGCTGTAGCGTACCAAGTTTGGCAATGAGATGGGTCTCTTGTGTAGTGCGTTGAAAGTTGTCACTCTGTGATTGCCAGAGTGCCAAGACTTTCACATGGTTGGTGTTGTGTTGGGAGTGGTTGAAATGTATGGCGACAGGTTTGCTTCTGTGATGGTGGATGTCAGCCAGGTGTCCAGAGATGCATTCTCAAGTGTGCAGGATGTTTCACCTATGTAGATCTATGTAGATCTTGCCACACAGCTGACAGTGAATGTACAATGTTGCGGCTCTGACAGGAGAATGTGTGTTTAACAGAGAATGTTCGTTTGATACAGTATTTAACGCACATTCTCCTCCACACCAGCTGATCAAGATTAGATATGTTTGCACGAAAAGTTTATTCTTCGTTAAAAAAAAAAAAATGATGCAGACTCTGACTTAACTTGACGAAGACAATGCAAAGTGTAAAATGATATTGATTAAGGTTGTGGATTCGTCAATTAGGACTGATGAGCCGCAACATTGTATACCCCATTCACAGCCAGCTGTATGACAAGATCGATGTAGGTGAAACAGCCCGCACACTTGAGACACGCATCTCTGAACATCTGGCTGACACCCGCCACCACCGACCCAAACCCGTTGCCCTACATTTCAACCACTCCCAGCACAACACCAACCACGTGAAAGTCTTGGCACTCTGGCAGTCACAGAGTGACAACTTTGAACGCGCTACACAAGAGACCCATCTCATTGCTAAACTCGGTACGCTACAGCCCCAAGGCATCAACATCCAACAGTCACACAAATATGCATACCAACTACTTCAACACCAGTCGGCTGTATCTTCCAGCAAACACACACACACACACACACACACACACACACATACATAATACACATACATACACACCACCACCATACCCCCCCCCCCCCCCCCCCCCCCCCCCCCCTACTACCCACTTCACATAGAAATTGCAGCCACCCTCCTCATTTTATTTTATATCATTTTATTTTATTTTATTTCATTCTATTTTATTTCATTTATTATATATATACATATTTTTATATTATTTACTTACTTGTTTATTTTACTTCATTTTATTCTATTTTGTTTTTATTTGTTTTTTTAATATTATATATATAAATATATATTTTTTTCTAATTATTCTATATTATCCATTTCTTTTATTTAAATATTATCATCAGATTTTTTTTTTTTCAATTATTTCTTCTCCCATGATTCCCTGCTGGGTGGCCCCGTTTCCGCCCGGCGGTCATTTTTACCTTGATAAGTGTCTCTTTTTTTTCTTTCTTCATCTTCACTGTCCTAAACGTTATTTGTTTTCACCTGGAGAAGACCCAAGAGGTCGAAATGCATTGCGCCTTGTCCTTTGCTATGTTTGTCTGTGTCCTTGGAGGTAA
>JADBJO010004722.1:137500-147500 GCA_016801955.1 Conus betulinus
AGACAGACGAAAGGAACACTCATGGTAATTACTAATGGTGAGTCACACTTTTCAGTCTGCATGACCGAAATCGCATCGACTCCTTCCAATTCGGTTCACATACTACTAGCAATTAAGTCGGCTCAGCGCCACGACCCTGCTTATCAAATCATTGTCAAACGTGTCGGTGCGGTCAACACCCGTCGAACGGGGGGCAAATCCCTGAACTTGACATGGGAACCCCGGCAAAGTACGTCAGTCTGAGAGAGGAAAACCCCACTTCTCTCTCTCACCACGTGACCTCCTCACTCAGTGCTGTGAACAGCCACGGTAGACGCAACGTTTGTGTCTCTGTCTGCCAGCGTTCTTTCTTGGTCTGTGGGTTTGTTTCTGGCTTTCTGTCTACGAAATTTATACACGCTTTCGTCGGACTGTTTGAGTCTCTCATTTTTACTTCTTCTTCTTCTTCTTCTTCTTCTTCCTTCCGTTAAGTCTCCACAGTCAACAGGCTGATATCACGAGACTATAAAACGGGGGATCTGCTTAAAAAAAATATTCTACTTCCTATTTCTATAGCACGAGATTACTCACATTCATACCACAAAGTGACACACCCACCCTTATCTTACCTACTCACTAGCCTACACAAAAAAGGTAAAAGCTAAGTTTGGGCGGTACATGTTCGCCTTGCTTGTGTGACAACATAAATGTACACTGTGCTGTTTTGTATTGTTTGATTTCATTGTCAAAACAAGAGTTCTCTTCGAGCATTATTTTATGTTGCCCTGTATTTGTTCTGTTGTTTTGTATCGCATAATTTCATCATCAAACATATTTCGATGCGTGCACTGTATTGTACTGCAGTTTTGCCTCGCAAAACTTCGATATTGCAGGAGACTACTCAGTGTATTATACTGTACATTACTTTAAGACATCTCAGCTATAGCAGCTTACCTTGAGAATTGTATCGCTAAAAGCTATGATTTCACCAGATTCAACTGTGTATTACATTGCATAACGCAGTTGTCACTACTTTTTCCTCTTTGGCTTTTATTGTACTAAATCGAATTGTACAACTTCTTGTTCAAATGTTATTTTTTCTCACTGTATCGTATAATTTCACAATCACAACGCGTTCATCTGCATGTATTATACTGTATGCATTGTATTGTTATAACTTCATTGTCGATACAGTATTTTCTGTCTATGTAGTGTATAACTTCATTGACAATACAGATTTGACTGTGTTCATTTTATTGTATATCTTCATCGTCACCTCAGGTTTGACTGTCTTGTGTATCTTAAATTATCGTCGCCAGATATTTGTTTCTGTGTATGTTGTGTTGTAAAACTTGTTTGTTACCAATGAATGAGCGCCTTCTTCCTTGCGCTGAACACAGAAGCGATCAAAGCTAAGTGCATGTTCGTTATTTGTTTCATTTTTGTTGCACCTGAAGAAGACCTTAGGGGTCGAAACGCGTTGTGGTTTGTCTTGTGACTTGTTTGTCCACGTTTCTCTGGGCGGTTCGCTGACATTTATTTAAGATTTGTTTAGATTTCCGCTTGCAGTCATTTCACTTTGCAACTAGACCTGTGTAAGTATTGTTGAACTCCATCGAGAGCATAGACTTGTTTCTGTATTTATTTCATATCTTCACCGTCACCAAAGATTTGTCAGTGTATTCTGTTGTATAACTTCAGTGTCACCACAGGTTTGGCTCTGTGTATTGTATGACCATTGTCACCACGTATTTGTAACGTGTATAGTATTGTTTATATTACACCCTACCTTACGTCCTACCTTAATCCTTACATATTACCTTACATCCTGCCTTAGTCCTTACACCCTTACCTTACGTCCTACCTTAACTCTTACATCTTATCTTACATTCATTCTACCTTAGTCCTTACTCCCTACCTTAGATTCTTCCTTAATCCTTACATATTACCTTACATTCTACCTTAATCCTTACATCCTACCTTAATGCTTACATCTTACCTTACATCCTACCTTAATCCTTACATCTACCTTAATCCTTACATCTTACCTTGCGTTCTACCTTAATGCTTACATCTTACCTTACATCCTGCCTTAGTCCTTACACCCTTACCTTACATCCTACCTTAATATCTCATCTTACTTTATATCCTACCTTAATCCTTACATCCTACCTTAATCCTTACATCTTACCTTACATCCTACCTTAATCCTTACATCTACCTTAATCATTAGATCTTACCTTACATCCTAACTTAATGCTTACATCGTACCTTGTACCCTGCCTTCGATTCTGTCTTACATTTTGTTTAATTCTTATATAGTGCATGAATCCTTACCTTCTAATTTAATGTTTACACCCTACCTCAGTCCTACATTAATTCTTCTTACATCCTACCTTAAATTATTGCATTGTACCTTACATCCTACCTTAATCTTTGCATTTTACCTTACATCCTACCTTAAAACTTACATCCTACTTAATCCTTACATCCTACCTTAATCTTTACATCCTACCTAATCTTTGTATTTTACCTTACATCCTACCTTACAACTTACATCCTATCTTAATCCTTACATCATACCTTAATATTTGCATCCTAATTTACATCCTACTTTAATCTTTGCATTCTACCTTACATCCTACCTTAATCCTTACATCCTACCTTAATCTTTGTATCCTATTTTACATCCTACTTTAATCTTTGCATTCTACTTACATCCTACCTTAATCCTTACATCCTACCTTAATCTTTGCTTCCTACTTTAATCTTTGCATCCTACCTTAATCTTTGCATCCTATTTTACATCCTACTTTAATTCTTACCTCCTACCTTAATCTTTGCATCCTACTTTAATCTTTGCATCCTACCTTAATTAATCTTTGCATCCTATTTTACACTACTTTAATCTTTGCATCCTACCTTATATCCTAACTTAATCCTTACATCCTCCCTTAATCCTCACAACCTTCCTTGATCCTTACACCTTACCCTTACATTCTACCTTATTCCTTACATCTTACCTTACATCCTACCTTAATCCTTACGTCTTGCCTACATCCTTCCTTAATCCTTACATCCTACCTTAATTTTGGCATCTCACCGTACATTATATACCTTATTCCTTACACCCTATCTTACATCCTACCTTACATCCTAAGTTAATCTTGCATCCTACCTTCCATTCTGCCTTACATTTTGTTTTATTCCTTACATACTTCATCAATCCTTACATCCTATCTTAATCCTTACATCCTATCTTACAGCCTTCCTTAATCCTGACATCCTATCTTAATTCTTACATCCTACTTTACATCTTATCTTAATCCTTACATCCTGCCTTACATCCTATCTTAATCCTTACATCCTAGCTTACATCCTACCTTAATCTTTACATCCTACCTTACATTCTGTCTTAATCCTTACGTCCTATCTTACATTTTGTCTTAATCTTTACATCCTACCTTACATCCTACCTTATGTTCTCATTAATCCTTACATCCTACCCTTACATCCTACATTAATCCTTACATCCTACGATTCATCTTACCTTAACTCTTACATCCTAGGTTACATCCTACCCCAAGCCTGATCTTAACTCTCGCATCCTACTTTGCATCTGTCTTAATCTTCACATCATACCTTAATCCTCCCTTACGTTCGACCTTAGTCCTATCTAGCATCCTATGCCTTGCCGTGTTGCCGGGTGCATCGGAAGCATGAATAATTAGAGTGATAACCTGCGGAGGTCATCTGAAATGTCTGCTTGCTCATCGGAAGTACGATTATGAATATATGAGGAAGTCATATGTTCTTCTTGCACTATCATCGGAAACACAGTAGCGATAAACTGCAAAGGTCAAATGACATGTTTTACGCCTTGGGAAGTTCCAGTACGATTATGATCATCTGTGTGGGTCAGTTTTCATATGTTGGCGTGTTTATCGAGATCATGATTTTTTTTTTCCCCTTCCCCCCCCCCCCCCCCCCCCCCCCCCCCCCCCCCCCCCCCTTTTTTTTTTTTTTTTTTTTTCTTTTCCGCGTACGCAGGCTGATACTCCTGTGGACATTCTCTGTATAGACAGGCAAGGATTAATCCCATCTACCCAACAAAGGGAGTAGAGGTTTGTGTTTTTGACTGTGTTTTTTTTTATCCCGCCATTAAGGCAGCCATGCTTCAGCTTCAGGGAAATAACATGACAATGAAAATCAAAGTCAAATACCATGTTTTAACTGTTCACTAAAAAAATTGTTGAAACCTTCGCCCTCCCCCCCCCACCTACCCCACCTACCACCCCCCCCCCCCCCCCCCCCCCCCCCCCTTTCCCAGCATGCCCTGAGACCTGAAAGATTAGCCATTCATGGAGACACCAGTCAACCTGAGTACTAGGGGGGTTAGTTAAGTTCAAAATGTCAAATCATAATTTCATACACGAAAAACAGTAATACTGTTACGTGAGTGAAAAGGATTACAATTCTGACGTCAGGATGATTATGCTAACTAATTTTGACGCTATTAGAGCATTGGATTGTAAGCTAAGTGTAGTGAATACATTAAGTATGTAGTTTATAACAGTCATAATAGATAATTTCGGACGGTCAGCGAAAAGTTATCCCTGTGATCAGTAGCCCAGATCATCTGTAATTATCCCACAGAGGTCATACGAAAAAAACTACAACAACAACAAAGAAAAAGAAATAAACAAGCAATGCGCGTTTTCATCAATTGCAAGATCTTTTCTATCAGCCCTGCTGCAGCAGTGGTATAAAAAAAAACACACACACAAGAAGCTGCGACCAGTGCCGGTTACTTTGTATCAAGTCTATGGCTGTGACACGAAAACTCAATGTGTTTCGAGCAATTAGTCATCTTTCTTATCAATTATACAGCAATGATACGAGAAGCCAACATGCTGCGATCAATTGTTGCTCCTTTCCATTAAGACTGCCATAGTGATACGAAAAAAAAACAAATCATGCTGCGAGCAATTGTTGCTTCTTTCGTTTATCTCTGAAGTAGCAATGAAGACAAACCCGCACCACTGCCATCACCACCACCACCACCACCACCAACAACAACAACAGCAACTTGCTTCTTTCAATTAACCCTTTAGTACTGATACGAAAAACCAAACCTGCTTCTATCAATTGTTGATTCTTTTCTATCAAAATTTAGAAAGAGAAGGGGTTAGTTACCGCCAAGGACATAGACAAACAGAGTACAGGACAAAACGCAATGCATTTCGACCTCTTGGGTCTTCTTCGGGCAAAAAAAAAATAACGTTTAGGACAGTGAAAACGAAGAACGAGAAATCACTTATTTTGTCATATTCGGCGCAAAATCAAAACCGACTTTACTGTCAGTCCTTCAGCATTGTTCATAATAATAATAATAATAATAATAATAAAAACCTGCTGCAATCAATTGTTGCTTATTTTCAATCAGCCCCTACAGCATTGCTGCACAATTCCAACATGCTGCAATCATTACTTGCTTCTTTTTTTCTCCATCATCTGCACGGTACTAATGCGAAACACAAACGTGCTGCAATCGATTTTTTTTCTATCAGTTTACTGTAGAAGTATGAGAAAACACCCGACGATCTACAGTCGATTGTTGCTTACTCTACCATTACAAAAATGTTTTGTGTTGTGATCTTTACAGTACTCGCTTGACACAGTTATGGAACAACATTACCCCTTTTCTGTTTTTCTCTGTGGGGAATCATCATCGTTTGAAGCGAGCAGTGCGCCATAGGTCACACATCCCTTACAGCTGCTGTCCCCTCTCTGGGTGGAAAAATGAGTGGACTGGGTTTTCCCTCTCCCACACCTCTCTTAGTATCTGGGTCATTTACTTAGGGTGCTCCCTCCCTCTCCACCCTTCTCACCACCACCACCCCCTCCTCACTCTCATTGCCTTCCTTCACTCTCTTAGTCTCCCTTCTCTTGTCTGCAATCCTCCCCCTCCTTCAGCAACCCCCTCCCCCCCCCCCCCCCCCGCCCACCCTCCGTTCCTACTCCCTTACCAGCCCACCCTGCTGTCTCTGACACCCCTAGTCCCTTTTTACGAACACACTGAACTGACTGTCCAACAAAGCCGAGGTGAACCGCCTCCGTCTTTGCTGGTGAACACCTTCCTGTCGGTCAAACTTCAAAGACGGCGTTCAAAGAAAGGTGAGACGCCGCCGCTCAGCCCCCCACCACCTGGACATCACTGACCGGTCGGACAGGGTCATCGTCTGTGCTGACGTCACCTAACAAATCGGTCAAGGGTCTGATGACCGTGACTTCCACGGTTATTTTTTGTCCATGGCTTTGAAAGTTGTCTGAGTCACCGAGGACACTGGATACTACTGGGTTTGGGGGGGAGGGGGCGGAGTTGAGTGTGTTGTGTGTGTGTGTGGGGGGGGGGGGGGGGGGTATCAGTAAGTGTCTTGGATCGTCGGTTTGACAAACACGGGGCCAGTTAAAACGGTATTTCTAGACAACACATAATAAAGAGATAACATCATGCGATATTTTGATTCGGTGTCACCAAGAGAGAGAGAGAGAGAGAGAGAGGGGGGGGGGGGGGGGGGCAGAGAGAGAGAGAGAAAGGAGAGAGAGTGTGTGTTTTTGTGTGGGCGGGTGGGTGGGTACACATATGAGTGTGTGCCTGTGTGTGCGTGCATGCATGCTCTGTGTGTGTGTGTGTGTGTGTGTGTGTGTGTGTGTGTGTGTGTGTGTGTGTGTACACGCGCGCGTGTGCGTGTTCGTGCATACGAGCGTGCAAGCGTGCCTCTGTGTGTGTACGTGACTGTGTGTGCGTGCGTGCGCACGTGCGTGCGCGCGTGTGTGTGTGTTTGTGTGTATGTACGTACGTACATGCTCTGTGTGTGTGTGTGTGTGTGTGTGTGTGTGTGTGTGTGTGTGTGTGCAGGAGACGCGCGCGCGCGCATGTGTGTGTATGGGTGTGCGTGCATGCGAGCGTGCGCACGCTTGTGTGTGTGTGTGTGTGTGTGTGTGTGTGTGTCTATGAATGTGTGTGCTTGAGAGCGTGCGTGCGTGCGCGCGCGTGCGTGAGAGTGTGTGTGTGTGTGTCTGTCTGTGTGTGTGTGTGTGTGTGTGTGTCCAGCACCCACGTGGAAGCTAACACGTCTGCATACGAGGGTGTTATATTTTTCTGCGTCGGAGCTCCAGGGCTGACAGAGAACAAAGAGCAGCCGGCACCCCCTTGAAAGCCACTTCACGGGATGGACAAACCAACGGTGTTGACACAGAGACCCTCGCTCACCTACAGCACGGAGACACGTTGTCGTGTTCGGACTGTCTGTACCTCCCCTCACTATCACGGCTTCGCTCTCAGCCCATCCTTTCCCGCCTCCGTGTTCCCGTATCTTTCTGCCACATTGCTACCCCCCCCCCCCCCCCCCCTTCCCCTACCACCTTTTCTTACCGCTTTCCCCTGTCCCACCCCCATCCCCTTCCCTTCTTCACGATCCCCTCCCCCCTCCCTCTCTCTCTCTCTCTTCCTTATTTTATTGACACAAACTCTCACACACGTACCTTACCTGTCCTCCACTGACCTTCCTTTTCCCTCACCTCTCTCTGCTTCTTCAATCATTCGTGAGGATTTCTCTTCTCTTTTCAACTGTCTGCGCCCTGTATTGAGTGCTGAATACAAACAGTTATTGTCAGGATAAGGGTAGGGTAAGAATCAGGTATTGAGTGCTGGGTACAAACAGTCATTGTCAGAGTAAGGGTAGGGTAAGAACCAAGTATTGAGTGCCGGGTACAAACAGTTACTGTCAGGGTAAGGGTAGGGTAAGAATAAGGTATTGAGTGCTGGGTACAAACACTTACTGTCAGGGTAAGGGTAGGGTAAGAATAAGGTATTTGAGTGCTGGGTACAAACAGTTATTGTCAGGGTAAGGGTAGGGTAAGAATCAAGTATTGAGTGCTGGGTACAGTTATTGTCTGGATAAGGGCTAAAGTAAGAATTAGGGCGTAAGCCAAAACTGGACGTGGAAAGAAACAGTTTTCGTCGCATCCCAAGAAAATCTTCCCTACCGCGCAGTTTAATCTTTCGCCAGCAAGATGTGTCTTAAAAGTGGGTGGGGAAAATGAAAAGAAAAAAAGATAAAATTGGATGCCAAGTATCTGTTTGTGCAGTCCAACTGCACCATCTGCACATCAGGACTACGTCCCTGCACAGCAAGACCAACATTTGGCCCCATCCCCCGTGGATGTCCACTGCTTGATGATCGTCAGTCTAGAGGAAACACTGTGACTGAGGGGGGGGGCCGCAATAGCTCAGTTGGTAGAGCGCCGGATTCGTAATCTAAGGGTTGCTGGTTCGAATCTCCGCCGGGTCGTCGTTTCGGTACAGGGGGATTTTTCCCTCGGGAGTTAACAATGGTTCTGACTCCATTTCCCATACAGTCCTTCAACTGAGACTATAAACCGAGGTTCCTGGGTGAACGCATTCATAACATCTTGCACACATGTAAAATCCAATCATCACCAATGTTCGGAAGAGAAGGCCACTTTGGCCGTTTGCATGGATGACACGTTACTCATAGCATGCACCTTCTCCGAAGATGGAGTATGGTTGCCTTAATGGCGGGATAAAAAAAAACGGTCATACACACAAAACTCCACTCCCTTTGTTGGGAAGATGGGATTAATACTTGCCTTTCTATGTCCACAGGAGTATAAGCCTGCGTACGCAGAGAAAAAAAAAAAGAAAGAAACTGTGACTGAGAACATGACCTTCGACATGCCTATAGGAAACTGTAGTCATCAATATGACCATCACCAACCAGCCAGTAGAAAAACACAATGGTCATCAATATGACTATTACCAACCAGCCTGTAGGAAACACTGTGGTCATCAATATGACTATTACCAACCAGCCTGTAGGAAACTATGGTCATCAATATGACTATTACCAACCAGCCTGTAGGAAACTATGGTCATCAATATGAACATCACCAACCAGCCAGTAGGAAACACAATGGTCATCAATATGACTATTACCAACCAGCCTGTAGGAAACTATGGTCATCAATATGACTATTACCAACCAGCCTGTAGGAAACTATGGTCATCAATATGACTATTACCAACCAGCCTGTAGGAAACTATGGTCATCAATATGAACATCACCAACCAGCTGTAGGAAACACAATGGTCATCAATATGAACATCACCAACCAGCCTGTAGGAAACACAATGGTCATCAATACGACTATTACCAACCAGCCTGTAGGAAACACTGTGGTCATCAATATGGCATCATTGGTCAGTAAGTAGGGAATAGGAAACACAGGGTTTTCAGGGGTGTGTATGTATTCATTATTCGACCACATCACTTTATTATGTCTTTTGTCTCTTGTGTGGGCTGCAGAGTGTTCTGTTCGTCTTTCCTGCACTCTGTCTTGTTCTTGTTGGCTGCAGTGTGTCCTGTTTGTCTTGACTGCAATGTGTCCTGCTGCTCGTCTGGCTGCAGTGTGTTCTGTTTGTCTAGTCTGCAGTGTGTCTTGTTTCTCTAGGCTGCAGCGTGTCCTGTTCGTCTTGGCTGCAATGTGTCCTGTTCGTCTTGGCTGCAATGTGTCCTGTTCATCTTGGCTGCAATGTGTCCTGTTTGTCTTGGCTGCAATGTGTCCTGTTCGTCTTGGAAACAATATGTACTGTTCATCTTGGCAACAATGTGTCCTGTTTGTTTTGGCTGAAATGTGTCCTGTTCGACCTGGCTGCGATATGTTCAGTTTGTCTTGACTGCAATATGTCCTGTTCGTCTTGGCTGCAGTGTGTCCTGTTCGTCTTAGCTGCAATGTGTCCTCTTCATCTTGGCTGCAGTGTGTCCTGTTCGTCTTAGCTGCAGTGTGTCCTGTTTGTCTTAGCTGCAATGTGTCCTCTTCGTCTTGGCTGCAGTGTGTCCTGTTCGTCTTAGCTGCAGGGTGTCTGTTTGTCTTAGCTGCAGTGTGTCCTGTTTGTCTTAGCTGCAATGCGTCCTGTTTGTGTTGGCTGCAATAT
>JADBJO010004722.1:155000-157500 GCA_016801955.1 Conus betulinus
ATAGCATCTCACTATTAATTAAATCAAAGTGTCATACAAAAAAGCCATGAACTGAGCTCATGTCAACTGTTGGTTAGGCCTGATCTTAGATATCGTGCGGAACCAAGTTAGCAATTAAACGATGACATTGCATGCAGTTAGCCTTAAATGACACATTAAAACCCTATCACCAGCTTTCAGAAAGAGAAGACCAGTCTGGTATGGCTGACAAGTATATACATAGCATGCATCCTTCGTAAAACGTCGATAAGAATAAGTGGGAAAACTGAATGACTGATATTCGACTGTGTGATGCAGGACAGAATGATTAGCGCCGGCAAGCAAATCTTTTGTCAGATCTACTTTGCTATGCAGCCTGGTGTTCAAACGAGAGCGTTTACTGTAAAGCGCTTACGGCTTTGTCTATAGCCGAGAAAAAGTGCTTTATAAGTATGCTCGCTCCCAACAAAAATAGTAATAATTGTTATTTTCCCGTCTCTTCCAGTCTGGGTAGAGAAGGGAGCTCTGATGTACCAGGCAGACGACAGGGCCACAAGCCTGCACTTTGTTTACAAGATGAATGGAGTGGGCACAACAAAGATTCTTTCGTTCAAGAATGAACTGGACTCGAATAACTTTAGGATGCACGTTAAAAAAGGTATTAAAGGAGTTAAGTACCAATGTTGTTTTCTACCTTTAGATCCTTCTTGTGGTATTTTGCTAAATACAGACGACCGAATGAATGCAGAACGAAAGTTTTATTCGATTCAAACGCTGGTCGTATTTTTCAAAAACAGATTTGGCCGTGAGTGTTGAAAGGAAGAGCATGTAACAAGATCAGATTTCAGAACGATAAAGCTTGGTGAAAAAGGTCTTGAAGATCAATACAGACAAAGCAAGAGCATTATAATACATTATGGTTGTAGTGACAAACAACACACGCGTGAAATATAATCAGTCGATGTTCGACAAAAAAGGACATTGCATGTTTTGGAGCTCAGAAAATGTACAGCACGGAAATGATAAGAAGCAGTTAAATGTTAGCGTCGGCATATTTCCAAAAAGGCTTAAACGAAGCAAATGCAGGTCGCACCTTGGGGAAAATAACGAAAAAAAAAAGTTCTTAAAGATGACGCAGAGACTGGAGTGTGAAGACATCTGCATTCCAGAGACAAGTTTTATATCCTGAGATTCAACTGAGTTTGGGTAAATTCACACACACTCACAAAAAGGCCGGACAAAGCCGTGGGACTAAACGAAATAGGCGTTATGTTCTTTAAAGATTTCGCAAGCTCAGTGCTCTGCTCTTGTCAAGATTCTTTGATAACTTTACCCCTACCATTCCCTTCAGAATGTATGAATCTGTAAGAATCCCATTTTCCTCGCAATTCTTGGTTGCGAATTGCCTGCAAAACCTTGTTAATTATTTGGAATAACGGAAACCGAAAGTAAAATCAACAAGGAACATCGGGATTTCACAAAGCTTTTTCTATGATAAATCATATCTTCATCTTAATTTCCATCTTTACCAAAGTAATAAATAGCAGACGAAGGAGTTATGTTTACACGGCTTTCATAGATTATGAAACGGCTTTCCATTCCACTGATAAGAATAATATGTGACAAGCATTTGAAAAATAAACATGTCCGAAAGAAATGTTAACATTGATGAAAGCCATGGAACTACGGTCAAATCTTTCGTCAGACAGGTAGCCAAATTGCCACAGTTTTTTCGCGTGTACGTAAGATGCAAGCGCGCAATGCGTATTCACGTGTACAAGGATATTTGGTAAGTCCTTTAATGTTTCCCACTTCATAATAGAAAAACCGTATTTAGTTCGTAAAGAGGAAAGACATGGAATCCAGCTTGTTCCGATTGAAAGAGATGTTTGTGCTCTTTGAAGCTGACTTCGTGCTCATATCAGCAACATCTCCTGGGTTGTAAAAATCAAATCAACAGTCTACAAACAACTTCTACGCAGTTAGCCCTTAGCGTGAATTCAGACCAAAGAAAATATGATAGTTTGTAGGAAAGGATGGTTATAATCTATTTAGTAGAGAGTTCTAATCTTGTGAAAAGATAGAGATTGTGAACAGCTACACTTTTCTTTGACTTCATTTCCAATCTGTTTACAGTGAGGTCGGTAATAATGGCAAAGTGCTTACATTGAAAAGCAATACGATCAGTGGAGACTTTTGATCATTTTTTTTTTTCAGCTGCTTGATTCGCAGGTCAAGCTTATGACCTATTCAACCGACAATGAAATATGGGCATCCAAAGGATATCGAGTACAGATCAGTGTACCTCTGTGGTTGGGAGAGATTGTGTCGGTGAAGAAAAACAGAGTCTAAACCAAATGGAAAATGACAGTACAATCTCCAAATGCACCCTGTGTGATGACCGCACTGATCGCTTTGGAGTGTAATCGCTGGATAATGCTTTGGCTTTTGCCCAATGCTAAATTTCTTCTTTGCATACCATAACATTTTCTGTCAGACTCTGTTGAATGTCTTCTTGAAG
>JADBJO010004722.1:175000-182500 GCA_016801955.1 Conus betulinus
TTTGCATACACTAAATAAATAGATGTACAAATGAGTAAATAATAAACAAACGAACAAGTAGATAAATAAACGAACGAAAACAATCAAATGAATAGATTAAATAATAAATAAACAAACGAATAACTAAATAGATATATACATAGGAAAATAAATAAATAAACAGATCATTCAGTATCATTTGATTACGTAAGGATCCAATTTTTGCACAGATAAGAAGTCTAGATAAAACAAAGGATCATCGGATAGTTACCATACCTTCAGTGTTTCTATTGGTACAGAAATGTAGCTGAAACAATGAATGATTCAGCGGTTATGATAATGATCAGTGTAGATAATTATACCGACCGAGCGTGGTTGAAGCTAAGAATAAGTGAACATCTTGAAGAACTTTTCCTTTAGTAACTCATACACCGAACCCGCGTCTGAAAAAGAAAACTGATGGGCATCACGCTCACTTTCTCCATCGATGCCCATGATCCAAAGCCTTCCAGTGCATTCACTTGTGATGTCTCGGACGAATCAGGAACTTTTCTGGATGAGCAAATATACCCTACCGAGGAAAACGTCCGGACATCCATCCACAACAAACCCACCGACGTTCATTTATAGTTGGACCACCATTTCATTTGCTCATTGCCCAACCAGGTGATCGGATGGATCTGTTAGTGGATATGACTACTCTGTGTGCGTGCGTGCGTGCGTGCGTGTGTGCGCGCGCGTATGTGTGTGTGTGTGTGTGTATGTGTGTGTGTGCGCGCGCGCGCGCGCGTGTGCGTGCATGTGTGCAAGCGTGCGCGAGCGCATGTGTGTGTGTGTGTGTGTGTGTGTGTGTGTGTGTGTGTGTGTGACATTCTTGTTTGTTCCTTTCCTGATGTGCTAATATAGCGCTCACAGTATATAAATGAATCACAAACATGTTTCATTGACGATACATATATTATGTCCTCTTTTTTCATCTTGCAACTGTTTGTCTCGGCCTGTTCATTTTTTTTCTCAATACTCCCAGCTTCCCGCCCCTGCCCTCTCTCTGTGTCTGTCTATCTGGCTAGTTGGCGTCTCTCTCTCTCTCTCTCTCTCGTCCTCTCTCCATCTCTCTCTCTCTCTCTCTCTCTGTGTGTGTGTGTGGTGTGTGTGTGTGTGTTGTGTGTGTGTGTGTGTGTGTGTGTGTGTGTGTGTAAGTAATACATTTGTTTATGATCGTTTGGATGAATTAATTTCTCTTTTCCACTGAGAGAAGAGAGACAGAGAGACAGAGAGAGACAGAGAGAGAGAGCGTTTTTAGCGTATTCAGGAAGGCAGTCACAAACACCGTGATAGTCATACATCAACTGTCAATGCGTCATATGGCTGATTGGCAAGATTGCAATGGCCGACATGTACTGACAGTTGCAAGAAGACAGCGTTACACACAGATGGTTCCAAAACTTCGAAGCAGGATTTCAATACATCGATGTATGTTCGTGTATATCATTAGGAAATGTAAGGTTTTGTCGGCACGATAACAACCACACCAAGCTGTTCCCTGACCAGCTCAACCGAGTTTTCACTTCTTTTCTAGGCTTAATGTGAAAGGCTCACGTTGGTGTTTTTGTCTTGGACCCATATTTCTGTATATAAAAGGTCATGTAATTTTGTCCCCCTCCCCCCCCCCTTTTTTTTAGACGCAGTATACACTATGCTGAACTGACAAGTGTGCATATTTTATGGTTGAATTATGCAGTGAAAGCTATCACCTTCAACTTGACCAAAGATGGTATCGTAAGATGTATTGGCAGATTACTGATAAAAAAAAAGACGCCAATTGGTCTAAACACAGTACATTGTGGTACACCACTATGAATAATTCCCTCAGAAGATGTACCGTTCAAGTATACGCGCTGGATTCTGTTCTTCAGATACGGCTGAAAGAATGTCACTGCTCTAACTATGTCGTGGATCACTGATCAAATGTTTTAAGTGGAGGGAAACAGCTCCGCTAATCGAGTTTCGATGAACGGCAGGTAAGTATATGGTGTTGGGGTCACGTTATGACAGTATCGCAGGAGTGATAATGTTAAAAGCCAGACTAAAACAGAAATAGTGTTGTTACACGTGTTTCATTAGGTGCTTAGGGGCATGTTTCACTAAAGATACCAAATGTCAGCCGATGTTTTAGTTTCAGTTTGCTCAAATCCACGAAATCTCTCTTTCTTTCGGCAATGGAATCAGTTTTGCTCATGTTGATATAGACAGGGCATTGTGTTCAATACATAGGTGTAGTGGAATTGTCTGTATTGATCACTTGTTTTTTTAGTTTCATTCGGTTTTTGAAATTAAAGCAACCAGCTTCATGAACAGCGGGTAACTGAATAGTAAATGAATGTGTATTCTTTAATCGAGGACAGAAATTAGTCGTCTTCTACAAACAAATCGGCTAAAACACACAAAAAATCAACGTTGAACCGAATTGATGTTGTACCTGATTTGTATTCTTATTTACCTGCAGTTTTGTGTACAGCAAGCCCTAGTGACACTGTGTTCCTTGTTAGCCATCTGACACAGAGAGAAAGAGAGAGAGAGAGTGTGTGTGTGGGAGGCAGGGGAGAGAGAGACAGAGAGAGAGGGAGGGAGGGAGGGAGGGAGAGACAGATAGACAGACAGACAGACAGAGAGACAAGACGAACCGAACCCACAAATCCACACTGTTTATTTTTTGAGTAGTTTAATCGGTGAACTACAAACAGTTGGCAAAAAACAAAAAAAAACAAAAAAACAGACAACTAAAGATAAGCAAAAAGTATTCGACAGAAAATGATGCGAAATACAAAAAATACGCATTTAAATTTTCTCTAATTGATTGAGAAAAAAAAAATCTAAATTTACAACTCAAGGTACTAAAATGATTAACTGTAAACAATAATCATCATGAAATATATACACAGCTCTAAAATTGTTTCATCTGAGAAGACACAGTTAAGTGTAAGAACGACTAAGAAACATAAAATGGTATATTTCAAGCTTACCCAAATGACGGCCAACTCTTTCTGCCGCGCTACTGCTTTCCATGATAATGATGTGGCTATTCGCCATGAAGACAGTCTTTAAAATATTAATTGTTCTGTCTGTCTTCATAGGCTTGGAAAAACGAGAGAGAGAGAGAGAGAGAGAGAGAGAGGAGAGAGAGAGAGAGAGACAGAGAGAGACAGAGAGAGACAGAGAGGGAGAGAGAGAGAGCGGGAGGGAGAGAGAGAAAGAGGGAGAATAAGACATAGACAGACAGACAGACAGGCAGACAGACAGACAGAAGAAGAAGAAGAAGAAGAAGAAGAGGGAGGAGGAGGACGAAGAGGAGAAGAAGAAGAAAGGTAGTGCGAAAAGTCGGGTTTTTAAAAAAATTGTTTTGTTGTGTTGTTGTTGCTGTTGTTGTTGTTGTTGTTGTTGTTGCTGTTGTTTGTTTGTCTGTTGTTGTAATATGGCATTCACATGGTTTCAAATATGAGGAGGTGCAAAACTTTGTTTCTTTTTTTTTCTTTCTTTTTTCGTTTTTTTTTTTTTTTGTTTGTTTTTTTTTGTTTTGTTTTTTTTGTTTTGTTTTGTTTTGTTTTTTTACTAAGATATTCCCGTGTTTTGAAAACGGAAGAAAAAACCATTTCCGATGTCGATCCTCCTGTGAAGACTTTCAAAGATGGGTTAGACTTGACCTCCTTAGGAGGATTTTACTGCGGCAGTGGAGTAGCACTCCTCTTGCCTTGACAGGTTGATTGCCTGCGGTCAGATAAAGGAATCACGGTGATTTACTCCTACGACATAGGCTCCCTGGCCTTCCCCCCACACTGGTCTGTGGATCACGATGGCTTTGAACTCTCTGAACTGCCTAGGAACTCTGAGCTACTTCAACTTGACTTCACTAAGGGCTCACTATGACTGTGAACTCTCTGACTTGCCAGCCTCACTGAACTGCTTCCAGCTGACTTCAATAAGCGTTCACTGTGACTTTGAACTCTCTGGACAGCTAGGGATCCATAGAGGTGGCACTACGTGTGGACCAGTCCATATACGTTACATCACATCTGCTAAGTGTCGAGACCACCACGCTGCGCACGACTTGAAGCTGATGGATGGATGAATGAATGTCTGAGATGAGAGAAGTTAAGACAAGAGCTTCTGGATACGACTTAGCAGATGTCTGACCCACACATTAGCCCAACGCGCTGGTCATATCTTGAGTATAACCTACCTAACATTGTCTGCGCCCACTATTGTCATTGTATGTGTGGCTGTATGTGTGCGTTTTGCGTGAGTGTGCATGTGTGTGTGTGTGTGTGTAAACGTGTGTGCGCGCGCGCGCGCGCGCGCGCGCGTGTGTGTGTTGTGTGTGTGTGTGTGTGTGAGAGAGAGAGAGAGAGAGAGAGAGAGAGAGAGAGAGAGAGAGAGAGAGAGAGAGAGAGAAGAAGTACCAATTACGTATTATGCTGTATGAGTGTATTCAGAAATTGTGCTGGCTTTAGATGTCAATTCACACAATTGTGTGATCATGTGTGGATGCGTTTTCTTTGAGTCTATGTGTGTTGAGATGGAAAGGAGACGGAGGGGGGGGGGGGGGTGATGACTGGAGGGGAAGGGGAGGTACGGAGGGAAACGGTTTTCTTCGGAAAAAATACAGAATAACTAGAGCACGCTTCGCTCTCTAGTTACGAAAAACAAACGAAAACCTCCGAACAAAACCAACAGAACAAAGGGTATCTCTGTCTGTCTGTCTGTCTGTCTGTCTCTCTGTCTGTCTCTCTGTGTCTCTGTCTCTCTCTCTCTCTCTCTCTCTCTCTCTCTCTCTCTCTTCTGATAAACTGAAGCATGCTTCGCTCTCTAGTTACGAAAAGAACGAAATCTGAACAAAAGCAAAGCAAAAGACTCTCTCTCTCTCTCTCTCTCTCCTCTTTCTCTCTCTCTCTCCTCTCTCTCTCTCTCTCTCTCTCTCTCTCTCTCTCTCTCTCTCTCTCTCTCTCGTGCACACTTTCCTTAAGATCGAGTGTAATTCGGTGCACACTTTCCGACATGCCTTTAGCAAGTGGCAGTTTGAATGTTGGAAAACATCTATTGAATGAATCGTTTGGGTGTGAACGGTTTAGTATTTTTTCAATGTTGCTCTCACACATACCGAGTTCGATCGCAATCATTCTGATGCTGTCTTTCTCAAATCCACTGTTATACCATCTCAGCATTTTTGTATAGTATAAAAGCAGATCGGCTGGAATGTACACTGTACAAATAACTCAAATGAGACTCAAAACCACCTTGAAGAGCGTTAAACTTTTTTTTATATATATGAGCCATGAAACCCACTGCAAATATATGGAACATCTAGAATGCGGGGCATCACTACATCACTGCGGGCAACAGAATGTCCTTAAAGTCAACTGCAGATGTCTATAGAATATCCAGCGTCAACTGTAAATTAGACAGAACATTTATAGAATCTATTGCAGATTGTGGAATGTCCATAAAATCTAGAGAAAACTTTAGAATATATATAAAGTCCTCTGCAAAATTACAGAATATCTTTAAAGGCAACTGCAATTTTTAAAAAAATTAAAAAGCAATTAAAATCCACGGTGCCTTTAAAGACTCTCCATAAAGTCCATTGAAAAGTCCACAGCATGCTATTGAATGTCCATGAAGTCCGTTGTCAACTTTATAATATCCCTTAAGTCCACCGCAGATAACAGAATATGCATAAAGTTAACTTAAGACTAAAGAATATCTGTAACATCCATTGCAGGCAGGCAGCAAAAATATCTATGAAGTCCACTGCGGGCTACAGTCAATCCAAACATACAGCAGCAATTTATGAAACATCCACCAAGTCTCTCAAATGGAACAGAATGAGTTGACTGAACTGAAACTTTACAAAACTGCTTCAAAAACAAAATGAAATGCTTAAATTAATCTTTTCACGAAAAATCTACACCAGAATGGAATGTCTGGAATGAGCACATCTACACCAGAGTTTCAATCAGAATGGAACGTACCTCTATACCAGTATTTCCATCAGAACGATATGTCTGGAATCAACCTTTAACCCATCGTTTCAAACTTCATAGGAAGTCTAGAATGAATCTATGCAACAGTGTTTTAATTAGAAAATAGGGCGGTCGGTATGATTATTCCAATTTCAAACGTATTTCAATCAGAGAAATGAAGAAGATCTAGAAAAGAACTTAACTCCAGTGTCTTAATAAGCGGATAGAATGCCCGGAATGAACTTCTAATCTTAGATAATAGAATGCAAGAACTGAACCTCTACACTAGTGTTTCATTTAGAAAATAGAATGCCTGGAATAAAGCTTTACATTAGTGTTTCCTTTAGGGAATATAGAATCCCCAGAATAAACCTCTACCTTAGTGCTTTATTTAGAGAATAGAATGCAAGAAATGAACCTCTGCACTAGTGTTTCATTTAGAGAATAGAATGCCCGGAATGAACTTCTCTACTAATGTTTTATTTAAGAATAGAATGCGCGGAATGAACTTTTTCACTAGTGTTTTATATAAAATAGAATGTCCGGAATGAAGCTCTACACTCGTGCTTCGTTCAGACAATAGAATGCCCGGAATGAACCTTTACAGTAGTGTTTTATTTAGAGAATGAAAAGCTGGAATGAAACTCTACACTAGTGTTTCGTTTAGAGAAGGGAATAACCAGAATGAATCTCTACGAAAGTGTTTCATTTAGAGAATAAAATTCCCGGAATGAACCTCTACGGTAGTAATTCATTAGAGAATAGAATGCCCAGAATGAACCTTTACACTAGTGTTTCATTTACATAATAGAATGCCCGGAATGAACCTTTGCACAAGTGTTTCATTTAGACAATAGAATGACCGGAAGGAACTTCCATACTTGTGTTCATTTAGAGAATAGAATGACCGTATTGATTTCTACACTTGTTTCATTTAGAGAATAGAATGCTTTGAATGAACGTGTACCGCAGTGTATAGAATACCGGGAAAGAACTTTCGATTCTTAGTCTGAAAAGCAGAGAACAGAATGTATGGAGTAGACGTTTACAGAAGTGTTTGGATAACAATCAAATGTCTGGAATGAACCTCTAAGCGAGTGTTTCAGTCCAAGAGCAGAATGACTGTAACGAACATCTACACCAGCGTTTCGTTTCAATCAGAATCCCACCTTAGCATTTCAATCCGAATGGAATGTCTGGAATGAAATTCTACACCAGTGTTTCAGGGGAATGTGTGGGGATGAAACTCTATATACCAGTGATTCAATCAGAATGGAATGTATGGAATGAAAAATAAACGCAGCGAGCTTTCAACTAGAACGGAATGTCTGGAACGAACTTCTATACCAGTATTTTTTAACCCGGGATCCCATTCTTTCTGAAGCTTCATCCAACTTTCAGTCAGAATGAAACGTCTGATCCTCTCTGTCAGTGTTACTGTCAGAATGAAATATCTGGAAGGAACCTCTACCAGAGTCTCCACTCGAGATCCCAGTGTCCTCTC
>JADBJO010004723.1:0-30000 GCA_016801955.1 Conus betulinus
TAATACTTAAAAGGGTTGCTATATCTGTTACAGGACAGTTAGAAACGAAAAATCCTCATTTTTTCTGTCAAGAGTTGGCCACAATGAATGGAAAAAAAAAAAAACTTTTTGGTTTAAAGCTTGACCACCGAAAAAACAATTTTTATATGAAAGATTTTCTGGATGAGAATGGTCATTTTTTTAAAATGTGAGGAATTTTCATGAAATTGGGAACATCAGTGAACTACCTTATCCATTTTAGTTGCACTCAAGCAATCAGCAAATTGCCTGATGAGTTCTGTAATTTGATTGTTCTTCTTCTCACTCTTTATGTCTTTTTTCAAGTTGTTCTTCTCTTCTCTCACTTTACATCTTTACGTCTTTTTCCAAGTTAAATCAAATTGCCGTGTGCCTGCTTGCTAATCAGCATTACAGTAAATAAGGTTATCTCTATTCATATCATATTGCCAAAGGAAGTGTTAACTAATTTTGTTGTGATGTTTTATTTTGCAAGTAGAGCTATGTAATTCATTGTGATTATAATGTTATAAATTATTTGGAAAGGTAACCTTTATTGCAAGAGGCATGCTTACAAATAAGCGAAAAGAAAAGTATGTTAGATGACCAGGAAGTGGGCAGTCGGCTGTGAGAGTATGGATGGATGCAGGATTTTCCTTTGTATGGTTCAGTGACCACAGTGATGAGTTAAAAACATAACCAACACAAAAACAGACACATACACAGCAGATTTTATTCCATATTGATCCTATTCAAAAATTTGGTGTGATGTACATTTACTGTATTTGGCTTTTTTGTTGTTGTTAAATACCTGAGTTTTAAATGTTCAATTTCAGTTTGATTGACTGAAAAAATGAATTGGTAATTTCAGAAATATAACATTACAAAACAAAAAAAAAAAATGGGGGTGGGGGGGGGGGGGGGGGGGGGGAGGAGTGTGGTAATGCAGAAACAAGTTCAAGGTTAATTTTTATCATGTGTATGCAGTGAACACTGTGAGTGTGGTGATGCCATGTCCCAAGTGTGGCAACAGCATGGCACTGAGGTCGAAAAAAAAAAGACGGGAGAGGGTGAGTAATGAGTGCTGTTAATGTAGTTGATTTGTTTAGCAAGGTCATGAAACGTTTTCTTCTGAACATGTACAGTGTGATGTTATATTGACTGTGAATTTATAACCAGGGTTTGTACTTTCACTTAAACTTTTGAAAAGTTTGTCAAAGTTCCCTTCTTAAAGCCTTAGAATTGTGTAAAAAAAAAAAAAAATGACTTGGGGTTGTAAAAGTTTATAGTTTGATGCTGTCCCGTAACAAAAAGAAACACCTTATATGGGTATTTCAGGTCAGTTTAGTCCCGTACATGGATTTGAGACTAACTATTGGAAATTTTTACGTGGACATTTAAAAGTATTTGGAGGAAGTTTTGTGGGTGGACTCTCCTAGTGTAAGTATCATAAAGAGTGAATTCTGTTTTATTGATCAAAGGGGGCACTCCTTACTCTGAATCAAAGGCAGGCTAATACACCAGCGTTTGCTTTAAGAGCGACTTTCCAGCAGGTTTGAGTTTATTGAATTTGGGAATTTAGTTCAATAACATCTTAAAAGTTTCTTAAAACTTAAAAAATGTTGTATCCTTTTTTTATATAGTAAATAAATTTTCAAGTAATAATAAAACTTTCTATTTGACATTTCTGTATTTTCCATACTCTGTTAGTAAAGTATATTGAAGTAACCCTTTCAGTCCATGCTTAGTAGTGTTATTTCCCCTGGCATTGATTTTTTTTTTTTTTTCTACTCATGAATTAGTGTTTGACCTTTGAGGAGAGTTGTGCTCCCTAATTGACCTACCAGTTTGAAAAATGTATCAAACCAAGGCATCATGGCGTTATTGTCTTACATCTTCCAGGTGGCCTTTGGTTGATATGCGTGTAAAAATGTGGCACTACTGGACAAAGACTCTTCCAGGTATTAGACAGTAACCGTCTTCAGAAGTTTTTTTTTGTGTGTATGAAAGGTGGAACTGCCTTAAGTTATGAATGACCAGGTAGTTGAGAACAGCATGAAAATTCAAAGAAGGCAGATCATGATGAAACCAACAACCCAACGCTGATACAGAAGGTTCCTCTGGACCAGAAGAGCTGTTAGAATGACATGACAAAGGTGATAAACAAGAGAAGGGGTGAACACTGACAAAGCAGATGCAAATTTCAGGCAGAAGCTGTGAATAGAGGTATCATAGTGTTTGGTTTTTTTTGTTTTGAATTAATTGTTTTTCTAGTTAATCATCCCAGGCGGCCTTCTGTCACTTGGTAAATCTCTTCATCAGCTTTTACTTCATGGACTCTGAATGATCAGGGCTGATGTTCAAGGGATGTTTCCTTCATTGTCACTGACACAGGCATTGCTGGCTCTTGGTTCCCTGTAAGGACCACTAAAGTTTACGCCTTGCTTCTCTTGTATTGAATTCTGCAGTGTATGAGGCCAAAATGGGGAATGTTTATCATACTCGCTGTTTTGCTGTGCATATATTTACCATGTCGGACTCAGGTTCCCACTCATTCTTCCCTGCCAGGTTCCTTTGATATGGATGGTAGAATCAAATGAAAAAGAAGTTTGTGCGCTGTAGACTGAATTGTGAGGCGGTCTGTAGGGCATCTTAAAACTGTGCTAGCCTTGAAAACATAACCCAAAGGGGTTAGCAAACTGGACATAACTGCACAAGTTTGATATGGAAGTTTTTTTTTTTTTTTTAAACATAGCCATACAGGGAGTACATGTAAAAAACATTTTGTATCAGTAATAAAGTACCTGTGCAATTGATCAAGGACAGGACAGATAACATTTTATTGAGAGATCACAGGCGATTTTCTGAAGACAGATCATTGATTCTAAGCAGAAAAAAGATATTTGTGGTGTCTGATTTTCCGCTCCACATAAAGTCAAATTTCAGTTTATAAGCAGTGAATTATGCGTCGGAAGGTAAGAGATAATATACTTGTGGTTTTTGAAGCATGCTTCATTTTTCCTTGACAAGTCGGTGTTTTGCCTTTTTATGCACATTTTGTATTGACATGATAAATCCAGTGCTCTACAGCGGAAGATTTTGTTTGTTGTGTGATACAGCCAAGCTTTGTTTCATTCCAAAGGTTTTATATTGGATGCACCAACTACCCAATCTGTCGAAATGCTCTGTGGTTTCCTGACGGTGTCTTGGAAGCAACAGTGGAGCCTGACGTCTGTGATATAGTCAGTCCCTCTTCAGTCATATTCTTTTCTGTTCTCTCTCTCCTCTCCCTCTCTCTCTCTCTCTCTCTCTCTCTCTCTCTCTGATCAACAAATGTGCTGTTTATCATAGTTAATCCAGTTTTGGGATGTATCTTACTAGAAAGACAAAATCCAAATTCAGTCAGGTAGAGCCTTCCAAGTGTTAGATCTGCTGGCTAGAGCTATATTTGGAGTGCGATATTGACATATGGATCCATTTCATTTTTAGTTACCAAAACACATCAGCATTGTGGCTTAGGTTCCATGAAGAAAGCAAAGAAAAATGAGAGATCACATTTAAATTAAATATCCAAAAATTCCAGGTATACAAGAGAGTAAAGCATGAAAACATGGTCCTACCTAAACAAAATTGGACTTCTTGATGATGGACCGTACCACTATTCTGTGTTAGCTAGGAAGTCAGTTGGTCTGACGGCCATCTTGTTTCAAGGTATCTTGTAAGTTACCCAGAACGAGTCAAGAGAGGACTCAGTTTTTTCATGTCCTGGGTTTTTTTTTTTTTTTTTTTTTTAACCCCAAAAAGTGCTAACTTGACCTGTTACTTTGAACAGATGCAGAGAAAGCCTGAGGCATTCAGTATGTAATCCAAGTACATTTTTTTTTTTAAGAAAAGAAAAATAAATCATTGCACACTGTACATTCTTTTCATTGTTTTGGCTTCAAATGATACCATGTATAAAACTATTAAATACACAGAGCAAATAAATCAAGTTCAGATTCTTTTCGATAAACTTGTACACCTTTACCCACCTCATCCTCTGAACCACTTTGCTGAACCAGTTCTAACACCCCGTGTCATTCTTCTTCTGCCCGATAAGTTGGCGAGGCAGGAAATTCCACACATGCCTTTTGCAGAAATTCACAGTGCCAGACGGGTCTCTTTGTTCAGACTACTCTGGGGTAACAAAGGTCATCGCTAGTGCATGTAACTTACCATTCCAGCTTATACATGACAGGTTGTGTGCCACAGAGGCTTTTGATTCATTCATGACCGTGTACATGTCACAGTGTTCACAGACTCATGGTTAGTACGTAACACTTTATGCGTCATAGTGTTCACAGAGACTTTTGGTCGTACATGACAGTTTGTTGTGTCGTAGTGTTCAGAGAGGCCTTGTGGTTCATACATGACGGTTTGTGTGTAGTGTCACAGTGTTCAGAGAGGCTTGTGGTTCGTACATGACAGTTTTGTGTGTGTCGTAGTGTTCAGAGAGGCTTGTGGTTCGTACATGACAGTTTGTGTGTCATAGTGTTCAGAGAGGCTTGTGGTTCATACATACATGACGGTTTGTTTGTGTGTCACAGTGTTCAGAGAGGCTTGTGGTTCATACATGACGGTTTGTGTGTCACAGTGTCAGCCGGGACCAGTCCATCTAATCCGCTTCAAGTTTCGTTCTGGCACTGTTCCCCTATCATCCCAAACAAGTAAGTTCTGCGCTGTCTCTTTCTGCAGAGTTCTTGTCTTTCCTCAAGATTGTTGTTATATGTGATTATTCCATGATTATTCATGACACAATGTCACATGGATGTAACACAATATTCGGCCGTCATGGGTTGTTGCATGTCTTTGCCCATTGAAGGCTACACTGTTATGTCCAGTACATCCTTCATGTCAGACCAGGGTTTCTGTTTGTTAAAAAGCACTTGTTCTTGGTTAAGTTTAGACTGTATTTGAAACATTATAGTTTTCTATTAAATGTTGAAGCCTATTATACTAAAAGGACATATGTATTTATGAAAGATTGATAAGTTTTAGTGTAAACAAGAAATCAGGGAGACAGAAGACTATAATTCCAAACAGAATATTTGCTTCACAAAGCTGGTTTGAGCAGTTCAGTTGACCAGAAGTAATGTGTTTTTCAAACAAACAAAAAAAGGAAAAGAAAAATGTACTCAACATGATAGTAGAACTGTTAAAAGGATAAGGAGTTTACAGACACCTTGCATCTTAGTGACTGAATTCTTAGACCTCTCATGAAAAAGAGAAAAAGAGCTGTAGCCAATGGCCCAGTTTATTGAAGTGTTGGAGTTTTTGAAAATTTACTTATTGTTCTTACATTCAAGATGCAAGGGTGTTGGTGCAGTGGGGCTTAGGTCAGTCATCCATTGTTTCCGTACCCCACTTTAATTCCTTTCATGTTGTGATAACAAGTACACACACACACACACACACACACACACACACACACACACACACACACACACACACACAAGTGTGGCATCCAATATTCATAAAGGTGTGTAGGTAAGGCCCTGTAGACAGTATTCTAGTTTGCAGATATAATGCATGCTTCCATTCTTTAACAGGAGCACGTACATAGTGAGATACATTTAGGGTTTTGTACCAGTCAGACTGTCCGTTGTCCCTTACGTTGCAGTTTTACTGGTTGTATCGGAGGCTGTGATAACATGTTGAATGAATCGCTGGGAATCAGGCATCGGGCTTCTGCTGCTGCCCAACCATAGTGACTGTGAGTCTTGTGTGGTTGAGAGTGTGTGTGTGTGTGTGTGTGTGTGTGTGTGTGTGTGTGGATATCAGTGTGTTTGTTCATGAGTGTATGTGCATAGATGCCTAAATGTAGATACTGTGCGTATATGTAATTGAACATGCATTGTTTGTGTGTGCATGTGTTTGTGTATGTTTATGTGATGTATGTAAAAGGTTTGTTTTAAGTGTGTCTTCGTTTTTTTTTTTTCCCGTCATATATTGGAGTGTACTCTGTGCACCTACCCAGCATGCATACAGATAGCTAGAAAGTTGGCAAAACAAAAATAATCTGTTTGCCCCAGCCTTTACAGGAGGATGGGCATGGAGAAGGGGTGGGGATGGGAGTGGGGAAACGGAGGGGAATTGAGCTCCTTCTTACATGTGCCAGTGATGACTTCTTCAGTTGTTATGTCATCCTCAGTTGTAAGTCTCTTTCGTGAGTACAGATTGTATTCATCAAGAGCTCTTGAACATGTCAAACACCTTTCACCTTCTTTTCACCAGCTTCACAAAGGGAGCAAGTTGAAAATATTGGCCCTGATATTCTGTCCAACCAGGTAGTGGTGAGAAGCCGGTATTTCTGACACAGACATGTTTTCATCAGTTCCGATGATAAATATGATAAACAACTGTTGATTGTGGCCATGCAATTCACAGAAGAGTGTTTGACTCCCCCATCTTTGACCCCTCCCTCACGTTTTGGAAGCCAAGCTTGGTGGTTCCTCCACCTCCCAACCCTCCACCGTTTTCCCCCTTCCCCGGCCATGCCTTTCAGTGAGGACTGTGGTCACAGGGCTTTGGACAGGAGGTCTGTCACCACTTTCAGTTCACCAGGCTCCTGGATGCACTGGTACGTTCCATGTTCATGTATGCATGGCAGATACAAACCCTCACAGCACGTCTGGAAAGGCTGCAAGCTGCTGAAATAGGTGTTGCAGCAAGATACTAAACGTCTGATCACATTGCCAGTGGACAAGTGCAGCAAACCAGCAAGCAGCACATGAGACCATAATTATGAAAATATAATATCCGTTGTGAAAAGAAAACTATGTTTGTATGGTCAGGTGGTGACAAGAAGATCCAGCGATCTTGCTAGGGGGAAGACACAGAAAAACGATAGGCTGACTGAGAACATGGACAGGGAGAACATTTGCAGAGACCCATGTCTTGGCACACAGTGGACAGGACTGAAGGAACCTGAAACATTGTTCTTCAGTGTGGTGCCCCAATGACTCCTCATTGAATTAAGGTAGAAGAAAGAAGAAGAAGCCTGTTTGCTGAGTGCACCATCCCTCTGCTGTGATAATTCAGGAAAGCGTTGGGGAAAAGGCTGGATTTTTTTTTTGCAAGTAGAATTATCATCATGCTTGAAAAATGTATTTACAAAGTGACCCTGCAGTCATGTTCTCTATCATTGATAGTTTTGGAATTCACAATACAATGTGTGTGCTTGTGTGTATTTGCTTGTGTGAGTGTGTGTGTGTGCATGCATTTGCATGTAAGTGTACCTGTAAACGTACAGGTGTGTTTGCAAACATCTTTCAATTGATACTGTTCATATGACTTTTACAGCAGTACCTTCACAAGCAACTCAGCAGCAGCAACGGCAAACCACAGCAAACCCTGCCCATGGTGCCGCTCATGGACGAGGCAACAACAACAACAACAACAGGGGGTTCCAGAAACTTTTCCACCACCACAGTGGCAGGAGGTCAAGGCAGAGGCCCAAACATTCCCCTCATGCCCTTGAACTCTGCCCACAACAACCTGCCGAGGCCTGGTATGCAGAGTGGTGGCGGTTTGGGAAACAACAGAGGACGAGGAAGAGGAAGGGGAGGAGCAGGAAGAGGAAGTCCAGCTGGTTTCAGTGATGGTGGTCAGGGTGGTTTTCAAGGGGTCAGGCACAGAGGGCGGAGCAGCGGCTTTGGAAGCAGTTTTGAAGGTGATGATGGCAGTGGCGGTGGATCAGCCATTGTGTGTATCTGCGGAAACGATGCCATACAGTTGACGGTGCGCAAAGAAGGCCCCAACACAGGTAAAGCATGGCGTTCTGACTTCCCATCATCACAGATACGTTTTTCCTTCCTACCTTCATGCAGACTGCATTTTAGTGACATGGGAAAACTGGCTTCAGTAAAATCTCAGATACAATGAAATAAGCATGTGTCCCCTTTGGCATCAGTTTCTTCCTCAGATCTGTAGATGGCCACTGGCGCTCAAACGAAAACCTGATAAAACGGAGAAAGTGAGAGACCTTGCATGTCCACTCCTCTAAGGAAAACGGGGGTAGAGCAAGTTCTGAGTTCATGTAAAGCAATGCTAACCCAGGAAAGATACACCTGGGGGATAAGCAAGTGCTAAAACACATGACACATGCAGTAGATCACTGTCAGAGGAAAATTCACATCAGTAGAAGCTCCAGCAACAATATTCTACTTGACAGCAGGCAGCAAATCATAGTCTGGAACAATTGCGTTACATCAGTACTTGAAAATAAATCACAACAGTGAGCTCTGTAACCATGAATGGAAAATTGCTGAAAAATTTCCTGTGAAACATCTATCAATGGTGAAGCCCAAGACTTATGAATATCTAATGACGCTTAGAAATCCCGTGTTTCGAAATATGATGCTGCATATCTACATTGAAATTTTGAAATATGTGTGTGTGTGTGTGTGTGTGTGTGTGTGTGTGTGTTTTGAGGTCTTTGATGTGATGATTAAGACTAATGGTGTGAAAAAGCACTGACTGAAGACATGCCTTTGGTCAGTGTCATGACCCTTGCATTCTGCGCACTGTTTCTGTTGACTGTGAAGTGAATGAACGTTGCAGGTCGTCAGTTTTACAAGTGCCGTAAGCCACAAGGGGAAGGATGCAATTTCTTCCTGTGGGCTGATGAACAAGGCAGTGGAATCCTCCTCCGCTACAAGGTTCGTATTCTTTTCCTTCTTTTGCCTCTGTGGGATCTGCAGAAAGAATCACTCCATCCAAAATTCACAGTTACATTGAAGGCTGTGGCAAGAGAACTTTGAACGCTCGATAGCTAGCTCATTCTTCATTTTCATTGTCCTCAGTGTTGTTTGTTTTTACCTGCAGAAGACCTAAAAATTGAAACATGTTGTGTTTTGTCTTGTAATCTGTTTGTCCATCTTGTCTTGTGGAATCACTAACAAATTCACTAATGATATTGAAAACTGTTTAAAAACAGTTTTGTTTGAAGGGCTGCTGACTGCAAAGGTCATCTCGGAGCATCACAGTATGCGAGCAGGGCTCAGACTGAGCAGGTTGCAGGAGCACTCAGAAACTGTTTGAGTACATGAAACATTTGCGAGAGTGTCCAAGTGGCAGTCTGAATTAAGTATCAAAACTTGGTTTTTCTTTTCAAGCAACAACTCTTGGCACTGTCCCCTGCTGTTTTTCACAGGCTGCTTTAGATTGTTTGACTTGGAATTGTAACCCCCACGCAAGCATGTTTATGTTTAGGTCTTTTGACTTGGAATTGTAACCCCACGCAAGCCTGTTTATGTTTAAGTCTTTTGACTTGGAACTGTAACCCCATGCAAGCATGTTTATGTTTAGGTCTTTTGACTTGCAATTGTAACCCTATGCAAGCATATTTATGCATATATACATTCATATTTGTTGCTTCACTTGCTTAAACTTTGCTGTTTTTAACACTTTATGAAGAAACGATTCCCTATTCAGTGAGGTATGGGGCATGTGCTCTGTTGCTGCTGAAATGAGTGCAGGCATTTCTTCAGTCTGAGACACTTCATCAATAAAAAATGTACAGTGGGCTCATGCAGACCTGTTCACCCATACCATTTCAGTGTATTTTGTACAGGTGTTTGGTGAAAATACAACAAATACAACAGACTGAAAAGAAATACGTCAAAAAAAAAAAAAAATTCTGGCAACAAAAGTTCTTGAGCTGGAACTTAACGGTGTGTAATTGTGACGGAGGCTTTGACCACTCTTGCTAAGTTCCGTGAATCACATTAAGCCATATCTGTTTCTTTAAGTGCTATGAAACCCTGGAATCACATTAAGCTGATATCTGTTTTTCTTTGGCAATATGCTATGAAACATTTGAAAAAGGATTGGTGAGGGAGCATGAGCTTGTGCGATAGTATGCTAATGAATCAGGTTAGAAAGTAACTTGTATTAGAAAGAACCTTTTTACCCAAGTTAATAAAACGTCAGGGGGTTACTTCGGAGAAGAACCCTCTGCAGTGTGCTGGCAGCTGAAAACAAAATGAAAAAAAAACATTTTTTTTTTTTGCTGCATGATTATGCAAACCGTAGACTGTTTTCATCCTTTTCTGTTTCAGAATTGACTGTCAGTTTATTTGTGATTTCAGTGCCACCAACAACATTCCACACCAAAGAGGGCCTCCAGCGTTTGAAAACAACACTGTGCAGTGCAACTGTGGGACCCCTGCCAAAAGGTGAGAGAGTACTGGCAAAATGTTAAAGGTTGTGTGTGTGTCGATGTGTGTGTGTATGTGTGTGTGCGCGTGCATTTGTGTGTGTATTTGAGTATGTTTGTGTGTCTGTCTCGATATGCGTATGCTTTATTGAAATCATGCTTATTGACAATTTTCAAAAGGATGAAAACTGATAGTGTCGAAAGTATGTCATTAATTTTCATCTTTTTACATAACTATTAATATTACATTTAGTGGTGTGATCAAAACCATTAATTTGTATAATGTAACTAAAGTGTTTTTTTAACTGTTTGAATCTTTATGCTTGTCAAGACTGAAGGAACTGTGTTCAGTGCAATCCCTGAAGTATACACTTATGTATATTCTATCATTACTCCTTTTAGCGTTTCACCAGTTATGTGTATATTGCATTCAGAAGTTCAAAATGGAGAACAATCTTTGTAAAACAATAACTACCAGACTTTTAAAAAAATAACATACCTGCAACTTCAGAATTAATTCTGCGAGTATGAAACAAACTTGATTAAGTGAATATTAAAAGTTCATTACTTTGCTGTGCGTAATAGAATCATCAGAACAAAAATTTAGATCTGAATCACTTTAAATTTTCTTGACAGTTCTATTTAGGAATGTACCATATTTTTCAGGCTATTAACTGTTCTGTTATGTAAGCCACACCTGCAGGCAACTGATTGATTAGCTGCTGGAAAATAGCTGTTTGTAACTGAATTGATGAAAAAGATGTGAACAAAGCAGGGTTTTAACCATCGTGAACTGGCAAGCAAATAAGAAATGACAGTAAACATAATGACACGGAAAGAAATAATCTGTTCAGAGTCTTTTCATTCTTCATTACTGTTTTCTGCAGCTCTACACTCACTGAATGACTCATGTCAGTGTCAGACTCTAAGGATTTTACGAACTAGACATCTGTGTTGCAATGTTGTCCGCAGACTTCTGGTACTTATGCCCTTGCGCTTGTACTCACTATGACTTTGGTGTTGTCTGCTGTGGAGAATATGCCTGCTTTTTTTAAAACTGATAATTGTGGGCTGTGCAACTTTTTGCATCAGGAAAGTTTGCTGTGCTGAAGCCACTGTTGGATCATTGACTTGAGTTGTTGTACAGTTGCTGTTTTGATGAACCTCTCCAATAGCCTTCAGTTTAAAATATGCGTCATTGCTTGGCTTCTTGGCTGCAGCATTTTTTGTTTGATCATGTGGTGCTGACAAGTGACTGATCAATCAGAAATATTATTCAGCTTTCATTGTCAATTCTCATTTTGTATGTCACTCAGACGTGAATCATTCTTTCTGTGAAAAGTGCTCAAAGTTAATGTCTGCAAACAGTGTTTCTCAGTTTGTACTATTAATTGCAGATCAGGAGAAGATAACTGTATGGCAAGCTAGCAGTAGTATCGGGAAAAGTCCATGAATGAAACACTGCCAGTGCAGTAGCTGCAGGGGATAATGTTCAGGGAAAAAGTAGCAGCTTATAGCTTGGACATTGCTGTAGTTGGGTGCATGTGCCTTTATGTTATTGGTGTTTAAATTTGACTGTTGTAGTCACTCACCTTCATTCTGTGAATCAGGAATGCATCAGTAATCTTAACATCAAGTCTGATCTCCTACACATTGTTCAAGTGAGTGCAGACGCGTTTGCACCATCCTTGTGGACTGTTGATTCAGCACTACCTGAATAGTCACACTGAAAAACAAGCTGAACAATAATAGTTTTCAGATTTTGTAGAGTCAAACTGGAACACAAGGCAAATGGCGACCTTTTGTGTAACAGTGGTTGTCATCGAATGGAACGACTTATTACTCAGAGTTTTCCAAATATCTGTATGAGAATGAGTTAGAGAGTCAGCCTTGGCAGGCGGTATAGGGTCGTGGATAAACTACCTGGTAAGGCATACAGGGCAGAAAAATTGAAAAATGAAACAGAACTGATTCAATAGGTCACAATAAAAATGTTATGGTAATGTTATATGAAGTTCTGAGAAAATCTAGATCAGTAAGGAAGGGGTTTTAGCATGGGGCCATTTCATCGTGTGTGCAGACTGACGGTGCAGAAGGAAGGTCCCAACACAGGCAGGGAGTTCTATGGCTGCCCCAAGCCCAGACAGGAAGGCTGTGGCTTTTTCCAGTGGGCTGACGCTGTTCCAGGTAAACGTAGCACACTGCAGTATTTCTTTCCTTCATAGAAAGCAGTGTACAATGATGTGAAGCATTTGCTTTTATGTTTGGTCGATCTGTTTTGCATTTGAGTTTGAGTATGGTATCATACGATGCAACATATCAATTTTTGCGAGCAACAGCTGTTTGCAACTTCTGTTCAGACAATGTTTGTGGCTTCTGTAGTAAAGAAGGATTGTAGTGTGAAGGTCGGTTTCCTTACAGGGTGAGTGTTCTGAGCTACACAGGTTTGTGCCTATGTTTGGGTATTTACTGGGTGTTAGACTTTGATTTTTGTTATAGTGCTGCGCTGTGGAATGGAACAACCTTTGATCAGCATCTTTTTCACCTATGCATAGCCGATAGTTTATATGCTGATCTTTATTTTGGCATATTCAACTGTGATGAAGTGTCAGTGGCCACCATTCATCATTTCTATGAGCAGATCACTGCACATGCAAAACAGACCGCAGTGCACAACTGCCATTATCTATGTGTGAGGCATCTTACACATGAGCGCAATCTGAGCTTTTTTTCATTGAACACTGCACCTATGATCCATGATCTGACCTCTCATTTTTGAGCAACTTGTATTGGATTTGCCCATTCATGAAAGAGATTGAAGCAAAGAAGAAAGCAGGGTCATGTTCCTGTGTTTGTTTCTAATCACACATTCACACAGAGACTGGCACTCTACACCACAGACCCACAGTTTTCTTGTTTTTCTCTGAACGTTGGGATGTGGCATTTCCAAGGAGTCACTGTGGTGGTGTGATGAACTCAGTGGGTCGGTCGGTGGTTTGTCTCCAGTCTATGTCAGTGATCATTGGCCAGTCATACCCAATGTTGCCTTGGACTGCAAATCTCACTGTTTGGCAGCACTGACCGAAAATGTAGCCACGATCCCTGTATATATCAAGGATGCCGATCATCATCATTGCTGTGGACAGGTGACTCTATGTGGACATGCTGGCGCTGCCGCTATCTTTGCATCTTCGATGCTGTGCCACACCTCAACCGATAGACTTGGAGAATTGACGTTTGCAGAAGGGAAACTCGCAATACATTTGACCTGGCTTTTCTAGCCATGTACAAGTTTCTAAACATATTGATATTCATTTAATGCCTAGTGTGTTGAGAAATGCTGATGAAGTAATGCCAGATGGGGAGTTTGATATTTTTGAATCATTCAAAGAGTGAAGTTTTACATTCTCTTTTCCCTTCCGTTTTCACCATTTTGTGACAGTGTCATAATTTTTTTTCCGGAACTTGACAACAGTGAGTGAACTGGTTCCAATCTTTGAGACAGGCCGACAGTTCATTGATTATATTTGCTTTGTTTTGTTTTGGAGGTCAAGGGGTCGGTGGTTTTGGAACAACAAGGATGGTGGGCGGAGCCAGAGGAAGCACTGCTGGACAGAAAAGGAAATCCAGCACCAACGCCAGCTCTACCACCACCACCACCACCACCACCACCAGGCGTGCACGTCGCTGTGGTTTGTGTGGAGATGAAGGTCATACCAAAAAGACATGTCCACACAGAGACAGCTAACAAACTGCTGGGGTGTTGGGGAAAGGTTTCAGTTTGCTGATTGTTGGAAACATCTGCGGTATGCTCCTTGAAATTAATTGGACGACCAGTATGACGTGGTTAAAATTGAGGTATTGCACAGTGTCTTGAGATGAACACAGTGGATAGCAGGATGGGCTGCAGGCTGGGAGACTGTGGGTTCGGGTACCATCAAAGGCATTTATTGGGATTCATCAGCCCACTTGGCCCCATCCTGAATGGAATGAGACAGTCAGGGTTCATTCACTTCGCATTTATTTTAACATCAAAATTTTGTTCCCATGTGGGCTGTTGTGGAAGCTTAGAACATTAAGACATGGCGGTAGTAGAGAACAAGCTGCTGTAGTAAAACTACATGCTCTTTGCAAATTTTTTTGATTTGAACCCAAAATGTTTTAAAATTTGATTTCCAGCTTGTGTGCAAAGTCTTCTAAGGCGCAGTGATATAGGACTGGCCATTTAACATGAAGGTGGATGTTTTAGCGGCCTGGGCACCACAGAAAGAGGAACGACAGCTCAGAGAGATGCATTTGCTCAGGCTTCAAGTTTCAGTGAAGTTGTGTGTGATGACCAAGAAGTGGGTAATCAGTATCAGCACCAGACACGTGAACAGCAAACTACATCCACTACTAGATTCTTATACTTTTGATTTTATACGGATAATTGTATACTATTTGATTTTATCTTGGGAAAAAAAAAAGAAAAAGAAAACAGTAGCCCAGTTTCATACTTTCATCAAACTTTGTCTGAAAATTTACATTGGATGTGATGTTATTGTTGGTTTAAAAAAGAAACAGTTAAAATTTTAATGGATGTGTTTCTGAAGGTATCCCTGAAAAATCCTAACAGGAAATACTAATGGTGTCTGTATCTATCAGGCCTGATTGACACCAGGATCTGTTATGAACAGAAGCATAAATGCAGCCCTATCATGTAGTCTGAGACCGCAGTGGAACCCCCAAATAACATCGGTATCATTCTTTTCCTTTTTAACCTTTCATCCCTAACAAAGTAACTACACCAATAGCACTTTCAGGTTAAACATGTCTGCTCCTTGATAAAATAGGTTAAAGAAATTCTTCATCACTTCATCAGAATATTTTATTCCAACAAGTTGTATCAGTACATTTGAAATAAAATGCAAATAAAAACTGATCATGTGATACAGACATTTTCTACAACCATGTAGATTGATATGGCTTTTTTGTTTATATCCTTTGAGACTTATTTGATAAAGTTGTCCTTAATTATTTCAGCTGAAGGGGCTCACTGTAAGGTGTCAGAAGGAATATAGAAAAGACGAAAACAGAAAAGACGAAAAAAAACCTTCAACAAATCATTTCAGTTTTGCTAACTCGAAGCAGCACAAAATAAAAGAAAGAAGGAAATAACTTCAAAGTACTCTTCTTGTACTTTTTTTTTTTATCATTCTGCAGAAAATATAGATAGGTGTGCCAGATTTGACCTGTGGTTTATGCCCAACCTCTGGTCCGGCGCAGGTGGCTTAAGGCATTCATGTGCACACAAACATAGATCCTGCGCAGGGCAGAAAGAGAGTTTTACAAAAAAAAATCTTTCTTACTGTCCCTCTTCATGCCTGTCTTATGTGGCGAGTTTCATTCTGATTTCCTCTCCACACCAGTGCCTGCCGGGAGTTTATTTCAAAGTCATCAGTATCACCAAGTTTGAGGGGACTATGATTGATGGCCATGCTGACACCCTTTAGACAGGGATGGTCACTCATACTGTGCTTGTTAACTAAGAAGAAACATGAGTTGTTGGTGTGCTGCGTATCAGAATGGACACCACTGGCTACAGAGCTGCCAAGCGCTACGCTTTTGGTGTGACTGTATCGTTGCCAGTATTATCTGCTGCTCTTTTTGTCAAAAAAATGCTATGCCGAAAAAAACAAAAGTAAGGTCATAATTTTAACAAGAGCTTCACAGACTTTACTGCAGCTCAAAGAGACCTTACTCAATGTACATCGTTAGACTGCAGACTTATTTCATCAAAAAATGTCCAAGTTCAGTGAGAGGAGGAAGAAATAGCAGAAGAAAAATCATGAAAGATGACCGTGATTCTGTCCCTTATTGCTTGGTTTCGAAACCAGCCATTTTGATTTTTTTTTTGCATGTTAAGTTAAAAAACCACATAATTAGCAGGGAGATTTCTGCCGTCTTTGTCTGCCATCATGTCAGGTGCAAAGCAAGACGGGGATTGAAAGTACCCAAGTGACATTGCATACACGTACTATGCTTAAATATTGAATTCTGCTCTGAAAATGTCAGCATGCTACACTTTATGCATTTTAGGCCTTGGAGCTTTGTGAATGCCTTGGAACTGACTCAGCAACAGTTCAGTGTCTTCTCTTGTGAACTGCATCTTAAGGACCTGATATTGATTGATTTTCATTGGGACTGACATTACTGAGGTTTCCACGGGATGGACCTCAGTGTGGCTGCAAAAGAGAGGAGGAGGGCAAAAAGGAGATTTGGGGGAAGACGAAATAGGCATAAACAATATGTGAGTAATGCATCTCAGAAGGTATGGAAGGTGAGACAGAAAAAATCTGGAACATCATTGGACGGATTTGCAGATGATTCCTAACCAGAGAATGTTCGGCTTAGATCAGGATTGGTTGGATATATTCAGATGCACGTTCCTTCTTTCCCACTAGTCCATCATTCTGAACTTGGGTATCACCTGGCTGAATTTGATGGCCCAGCTGGGGTGGACCAAGAAATGGATTAAATCTTCAGTACCTGTTCCTGCAAGTTCGCACAGGGCTATTTCTCTTCACCCAGACCTCCTCCCTCAGCACCTGGCTCTGCTGTCTTCCAGGTTTCAGTGTTCATACCATGTTCATCTTGCACACACATTTATTTTATTTCTGGGAGATTCAGAGATCATGTTTTGAAAGAATCTGGCAAAAAAGAGTATTGTTTAGTATCGGTGGTGCTGTCAGTAAACAGTTTCCCTCAGGCTCAGGTAGATGATACTGTCAGTCTTCTAGAGCTGCCTTCCAACCCTGTGCCCTGACGTCTGTCAGATCTGTACAGTGATTGACATTTTACCTTTCCTGGACAGAATCAGATCACCCTTTTATTTCTGAACTTCTGTTGTCTTTCTCCATAGACAGACAAACCCAGGACACTTACTTTCCCTTCTTCCCAAATAGGACCTATTTTTGCTGCATATTTATTATGTCTTTTGAATGTGCAAGTGTTTCAGTTTCAGTTATGGGCAGTTTGTCTATGTGATCTTTGTGATCTGCATGTTAGTTTTACTGTGCTCTCATTTTATGGGTTCACGTTTACTGATAATTACCAATATTTTATTGGTTCAGATGGCAACAAACATCATCACACACACACACACACACACACACACACACACACACACACTCACAGTACTGCATACTGATTTAATTTTCCTCTGACAGGATTTTGGTGGTGAGACAGTAAACGACTGCACTGCCTTTATAGATTTCTTATGACCATGCCACTGATTTTGTTTCAACTGTTCACATCTGCCAAGTTTGCTGTACTGTTTTTTAACATAAGTTTCACAGTCAATGAACAACAATAGTAGCATTCCAGGTAAAAGACTGGATCAGGATAAGAAAACGTTGACAAATGCAAACATGAAGATGATAAAATAGTTTACACTAATTTTGTGAAACAAAAGAAGTTGTCTCACTTTATCATTGTGTTCTTTTGTCTTTTTGTCTCTGTATTTTATATATATATATGAATGCTTTCTGATATTGATTTAACCTAATTTTATGCTAAGGGTATGCATTTATTAAATAAATATGAGCAGCACTGTCACAAGAATGAACTGTCAGAGATTCACCATATCTAGGAGTTTAAAAAAAAAGGTGAAATTGAGTTGAACCTGTTATCGGCCTAAGGAATAATGAACTGTCAGAGATTCACCATATTTAAGAGTAAAAAAAAGGTGAAATTGAGTTGGACCTGTTATCGGCCTTTGGAGTAATGAACTGTCAGAGATTCACCATACCTAGGAGTTAAAAAAAAAAGGTGAAATTGAGTGGACCTGTTATCGGCCTTAGGAGTAATGAACTGTCAGAGATTCACCATATCTAGGAGTTAAAAAAAAAAAGGTGAAATTGAGTTGGACCTGTTATCGGCCTTAGGAGTAATGAACTGTCAGAGATTCACTATATCTAGGAGTTAAAAAAAAAGGTGAAATTGAGTTGGACCTGTGATTGGCCTAAGGAATAATGAACCGTCAGAGATTCACCATATCTAGGAATTAAAAAAAAGGTGAATTGAGTTGGACTGTTATCGGCCTAAGGGGCAGTGAACTGTCAGAGATCCACCATATTTAGGGCATAGCACGAAGGAAGGTGGCACCTAGCCTTGTCCCTCTGCCATCTTTAATCTCTCCAGAATTGAACCAAGTATCTGAAAAAAATGCAACCCCATGTATGGTTCAAACTCATGACCGTCAGCTCACTGGCAAATACTCTAGCCATTCGTCTATGGGCCACTCCAAGAGTAGACTGATGTCTTATATATTTTCAGAGTCGATGGAACTGTTTTGATGTGACCAAAAAGAAAGGGCAAAAATCACAAATGATAAGCGTGGGGTCTCCTGAAATAACAGAAGAATTATGAATTGCCAGTTTGGTATATGATTATTCTAGCATCATCAGCAGGCGACTGTTTGAAAATCATATTTTGTATTGCTTACTTAATCATACATAAACAGTGGTATTGAATTTTACTGGTCTCCATCAATTTTACGGGTTTGATGTTGCTTGAACATATTTGTATTTGTAAATATGTAATTGGAAACATTACTGTTTTGTTCTCAACAGTTTTAAACATCATTGGTATTTATGCAATAAATATGAGGAACAGAAACACTTTGTATGTGTGTGGAATACATGCTTTTTTAAAAAAATCTTTCCAAACAGTGACTTCAGGCCAAAGATGTTTTTTACAATTTTTTTACAAGAAAGTGAGAATATTTAAATATCTGCTCCATATGAATGTCACGGTAGGCCTTTGAAAATAAACAACAGATCAGGGATCTGAAAATCAAGTCTCGACTTCAGTGGTCATCTGCCAAACCCATCACAGAAGTGGCAGAACAGAATGCCAGCACAATAAGACTGAGCATATTATACAGGTAAAACAGCATGATGTCCTTTGACCCCCAATCTCTGATTCTGACTTCCAAGACAGTTCATGTACTCTGGACAGAACTTTATAGCCTCAGTGTTTTAGATCATGAACCCTTTGAAGCTGAAAAAATCACACAGAGAAAAATCATGACGAGAGTAAGAATACTTGTTGTATTATTTCTGCAGAGGTCTCATCATGTACAGTTGATGTCAGGGCTGTGGAGTTGTACATTTTTAACAAAATTACATGACCTCCAGCAGACTCACAAAACCGATGCTGTTATGCATCCAGGCCATGTGACCAGTTGATCTGCATGCCGCTTTTCTTTGAACATGCCTCAGCTGTGTTTCATACACTAAATTTTTTTCAATTTTGATTCATAGCACACCTTCAGTGAATAAGACAAGACATTCGCAAGAGATCATTAGAGTATCTTGGGGCTCTCATGCATGCAAAAGAAAATGGCTGGACATTGGTAATGTGCTCCGATTGGTGCACAAAAACTAGTGAAGTCTGGTGACTGGTGCATGAAGTGATATGACTGCTGGTCAGAAGGGCTTGAACAAGAAGCCGTGTTATTCTGAATACCTATTTCTTTGCTCCTCTTGGCTCTCACTTTTCTCACCCTGAAAAATGCTAACCACTTTTAAATTCTTGTAGTTATGAAACTCCCTTTGGAGGCAAATATCTTGCTCACAGAGAAAAGCAAAAGATGAGAGGAGCATAGAAACGAGTACAGGGCAATATTTGTTCATTAATATGGATTTTTCAAACTCTTCTGATTGATGGAGAGCCAACATTCTGATCACTTCATGCACCAGTCATAGGATGCTGCTAATCTTTGTGCCCCTACTAAAAACTGTCGATGATTTTCTCTTGTAAGCAGGCGAGTTGAAAGTCCAACATTTCGCTTTGCTTGCTGTAAGAGTGTGCAATAAAACCATTCAACTAATTAAACTTGAAAGAATTTCTTGCCTTCAGCCTCTACTGTGAAACATGCCTCGGATGTGACCACAAAATAGTAAAGTGAGGGCAACAGCAAGCATAGAGCAAGATCGTTTTTTCCTGCACTCAAGTAGAGCTTTACCGAGTGTACAAGGGAATGTTAAACTTCGACAGTCTATGAAACACTTTTCATACAAAAACGCAATTTCATGCACAGAAACTATGGAAATAGTGCCACAAATCATGATCACCATATCACAAAACAAAACTCTTGCTGTTTCAGTTGCTGGTTCTACTGTTCCCATTGCTGTCACTTTCTTATTTGAACATACTCTTTTTCATCCCCTATCTCCTCTCTTTCCATCCTCCTCCCATCTCTCTCCTTTTGAAATCCCTTTCAAGTCATTTTCATAGTAACTGAAGACTTAATTCTCTGCATTTGTTTTTTTAATATCATTTACTTATTTTCATCATTTTTTTCTTATCCAAAAATACAAGAAAAATTATAAGATTAAACGTTTATCATATTTATTTGCTGGTTCAGTATTCCAACATTTATTCCATGTTTTAATTTTAACCTGCATTAGCATCATACTTTGAAACTTCTCAGTACATAGATATATCACACTGGACTGGCCAAGTACAATCCTACCAACTGGGTTGGATCCAAGTACCCAAAAAGCAGTTGTTCATATGGAATAAAACGACAAGTATGGGGATAACCACATAGAGAGCAATACTGAACTTTGGCGTGGTTTACTCAGGCTGGCTTGTTATCAGATCAGCCCAAAAAGAACATTTTTTTTTTCTCTCCATACAGTTAGTCCATTGTCACCAATAGAACAGAAAGGTTTCAAATTCATCAGTTTTTTTTTTTCCTGTAGAACTTGTCTTGCTCCATATGCTATCCTTGACGGAATGGTAATATGTAGAAAAGGGAACTGTTGAATCATGTGTTGGGATGAATCGTGTGTAAAGAGATATTAAAGTTATGCAGCACAGGCTTACAAAAACAATTGTCACACGAACGCATGTATAATGCTGAAATTAAGAAGGTAAAACTTATGAAAGAATGAAAATATACAGGCACTATACATGCACGCACAGACAAGTACAAACTGAAGCATAGACTCCACCTAAAGACAAAAAAAAAAAAACCCACTCTTTTTATGATTTCATTTTTATTTTTCACATTCTTAAATTGATAAGTTTGCCCCATGTTGAAAGTTAGAACTGAAATACACCAAATGATGCTAATACACATGCACGCAGACACACAAATTTTTCCCTTCTGAAATAAAACTTAGAATCAATATTGAGGAAATGATAATGATGCGCATGTGTACACACACATGCACACAAACACAAATGAGGCACTGCAAAAATTATTCACGCATAGCACAATTAGAAGTTAAATTTCTTTTTGCAAGAATGGGAATGAGTCTCTCTCTCACACACACACACACACACACACACACTCACATTTTTCACGATGTGAAATGTCAATAGTATCATAATAGGTTGGTATGTGGCTTGAAAACGGTGTGGAACCTACATCATCCACTACACACACACACACACACACACACACACACACACACACACACACACATGATGCTCTAAATCAAACCTCTATCAACATACACATACTGAGTTGTTAATATATATACTACGTTGACATTATATGATTCCAGCGTTGGGCACACATTGGGTTTAACTCAGTATGTGGGATTTCATGACTTGGGGCTAATATGATACTGAAAGAATAGGTCAAATTCAGTAAATATTGGATATAATCATGCATTGGTTCTCATCAGAAGTACCAGGAGGAATATGTTTTGAAAATGACCGATGAGGAGTACCAGGACAGAAATCGGATGCAATGGTACTTTCATCAGTCTTTATCCATCTGTGAAAATTTTTGACAAAGTTCAGGGCAGAAGAACTGGTGGTGTCTTTACAGAAGCGAGCAAGCTAAGAACCAGACTCCAGGTGTTTTGAAGGTCCATAGCAGTTTGTCCAGAAATCTGGAATGATCTGAAATAGCTTAAAGATCTACATCTGCATTGTACATGTGAGAAACAAAATACGGACTCCAAGTGGAAGAACTGTTAACTTTTTAAAAAATTTGGGTTAAACTTCTGGATGAAAAATTCTTCACAAGCGGCGTTTTCAGAATTTAGATGTAACTTTTCAGTTGAAGACACAGTCACTAGTAGGTTTTTTCAGTTCAGAAAACAGTTTACACAGTAGTTTTTTTTCAGTTAGTTTAGTTCCAGTTGGAGAGGAAGGGTTTCCCTTCCTCTACATATTGCCTTTGCACAGGTGTGGTGCGGAACACCTCAGTTCCGAGTTGGACCCCTGAGCACACGCACTTATCTGCATACTTCTCCAGACAAGAACAGAGATACCCTGACATAGGTCGAAATGACACATAAGCTTACATTTTCACTTGTTCACATGCATACATGCACCCTCCTCATATGCATGCACACATGTATACTCACACACACACAGACTTCAATGCCTGCACACCCAGCATGCACATATTTACAAACTATGTGAGATGTGGTAATGTGAGAGAGTGTAAAACCGTAAAATTTATTTATTTCACACATACTCTGCATATAGACATCAGGAAGATAACTGGTCGCCTTCTGACAATGTATATTAGTAAATGCGAGTAATCACATGCTTCCTCATCTGCTAACACCCCCCTTCCTCCCCTTAACACTGTACTCTCCCTTCCCCATTCCACCATACGTACATCCTAATACACTCAAACACATTTGCAATACACATATACAAGAATGAACAGTATAATTACACATGCATATATGCATTCAAAGTTGTCATACCACATATGCATCACAGTAAAAAAAAAAGTTTGAAGATAAGAATTCAGACATTACAGTGAAAAGAAAAATTAGAATGTCTGTATCTGACTGAACAATCATGCAGATCGCAATCACTTTAAAGCTTTGTCACAAAGCTTCAAATTAACATGTCACTTTTCATATGGAGACACAAATATACATATGTATGATTAGAGGGATACGTGTCAATGATTTATCACACGTAAAAGCAACGCTGGTGATGACAGATAAAACGAAAGAAAAAAAATCTTGCCATTTTAATCATACAACTGTATAGAATTCAGGTGTCTGTCATAACTATCATGCATGATCTTCAAACAAAACAGTGTTTGTGAAGTACACACCTTAAAAGAGTCTGCAATCTTCACGTCACAAAGGCTTTCTCTTTTCCTTTGACAGCATGTCATGGTATTCTTTACATAGCCAGTGAACAGACAGCAAGAAAAAAAAAACTGTGAGTGGTAAAGTGATTCTGTCTTTATATTAACTTTTTCAAAATTCAAAGATGTGTTTCGAAAACTAAAGGTAATCCCACTTCAAACTGGCTATCCTTGTTAAGATATAGCATGACTGCCAGATCTTGAAGGTAAAACACAGACCATCAAAAAGTATCTTGTTTGTAAGAGATCCTTTGGAGTAAAAGATCACAGCATTTCGACACAAAGAGCCTTCTTCGAGGACGTTGAAGAAGGCTCTTTGAGTCAAAACATCAAGTTCTTTTACTCCAAAGGATCTTTTACAAACAACGTACTTTTTTTTCAATGGCTATGCTTGTGTCATCAGGGCAGTAACTCAGCAGGAAATTCTCAAATATATGACCTTTCATTCCTTTTCCTCCAGACCTTTGTTTTATTTATCATCATTTAGTCCTGTATTCTTTCAACAAATGTTACTGTCAGCATAATGGATAATAACTGCACATTGTTTTCACCAATGGCCAAGGCATCACCGATATCCATGTTTCTTTCAAAAATAACTCTCATTGATCAAGCCAAGCACATGAAGATAAACAGAGGAGCAACACAAACTTACAACAGCCCAACACCAGCATCAACATTTCACACACACAAACGCACGCACGCACTCATGCACACACATGCACACACACACACACACACACACACACACACACACACACACCTTTTGCCTTTGTTCAAGGAATGAACCAGTGAAATATCTGATTTCCCTTTTAAAAAAAGAAAAAAAAAACCTCAAAAAAGTTCTTATTGATCAGTCACTGTGACACTGATGGTTAAAAGAAGAAGGGATTTTCTCTTGCAATCACTTTCAGATGGTAAATTTATTTGTATAATTCTCTTTCAGTTTTTGCATAATAATTTGACATGAAATGAGAAAAGGAAACCTCCAGAGCATTTGTTGAAGTATTCATACTTTATGTTGTTGATCAAGTCAAAACTATTTGCTTTTAATGCCAAAATCATATCAATTCAAATATATACATTTTTTTATAATTGATAATTATGGGTGTGTGTGTGTGTGTGTGTGTGTGTGTGTGTGAAGAGGGCCTTTGCCATAATTATATCAATTCAAATACATTTCAGAAAAATTTTTCTTTTTTTTCCCCATTCAAGCCAATGCATGTCATAACAAAAGTTACAGAGAATACTAACATGATTTTTGAAAAATAAGTATAGATCACTCTAGGGAAGAATAATGTATACAAAACCACTTAAGAGTATGTATGCACGGCCACAGTCAGTCATAGACATGCATGAATGCATGCACACACACCACACACACACACACACACACACACACACACACACACACACACACACACACACACACACACACACACACACACACACACACACACACACACACACACACACACACACACACACACACAGACAAGGTCAAGAACAAAAGTTCAACTGCAGCAAGTTGAAATAAATAGTGAGTTTCCATTTAGATCTACAGTAATTTGTATTAAAAATTTCTGCAAAATAGAATGACAGAAAAACAATCAAGATTAGAATGATGGCCTTTTCTTTAGAGAGGCTTATTGTTCAAGGCTTAGGGCCTTGTCAACAGACATTTGTAAGCACTTATACACAATGGAGACCTCCATCAAAGTATTTCAGATAATGCATTAAAGTGAGGTCCTAGATCAACATACACACAGTACAGGCAAGAGAGAACAATTTTTAAAAGTTGTTCCCCGTAAAATTCCTGACTTTCCCTTTTTTAATATGTTTTTGCGTCCATTTCTAACTCATATAACTCACTACTTAACTTTGACCATATGCATCATAGTCAGGGTACACTTACATAAGGCATAGTTTCTCTCTTATTCATCCTGTACACTCTCACTCTAACCAGCGCTCATGCCATGGCTCCATGAAGATGGATGCTTCAGTTCATTTGCGTTTGCTTTTGGCATCACGCAGCTGCTTCAGTTCGTTTTCATGGAAATGTGAGACTGCAGAAATTTCAGCCAGCAGAAAAAAAAAAAAAAAGAGAAAAAAAAGTTAATGAAGTCACTGACAAGACTTTTATATCATCGCATTAATTTTCTCATTGAATTCCTGTCACAAAAGACTTGTCTCATGTTAACTTGTCCAAGGACCGGGCTCAGGATCACCAAGAGGAAATCAGAACTCACGAAGATCAACACAACACATCTACCCCTACTACACAGTTACAACTGGTGGGGAGCCAAATCAATGAGGCCGAGACCTACGTACACCCTGATTGTGTGGTTCTTTGACGGAGACAGTATGGAATCAAGAGATATCTTAGATGGAATGAGTGGCCTCTGTGTCATGATGAAGAATATCTGGGCCTCCTGGGAAATCAGCACAAACGCATGCATTTTCATCGTCGTTTTTTCTTTTTTTCTTTCAAAATGAGTCTTGCAGCACCGTTTTGAATACTTCCAAAACAGTTATAATTTGTTGTGCCAGACGACACAGTGAGAACATAGTTTCAGTGATCTCACCTGAGTGCTCTTAGACAGTGATAGTGATCAACAATGGGCTATGGGACAAACATGAGCTGTAGATGCAATGTGTCTTAGTTGAAGATAAGAAGTCTGACAGACATGGCTAATGTGTTCATGCCCCAGTCAGAGTTTAAACCCAATCTGATTCAAAGAAACTTCACAGATGTTGTAAATGCAGTCTTTGCAGACTCTCCATCAACCAGTTCAATGTCAGACAGAGCACCAAAAGGCATCAAATCAGTTTAATCAGGATCCATTATCAATTTCTTCATATTTGGCCATATATCTTAGTAGTAGTACTCTTACTGTATACTTGTTTTGTGATTGGGTCCCTTACCGATTACTATGAAAGAATCCTTGAGAGTTACTGTCCTTCACCTGGAGTTCAGTATGACCAAATTTTATTGTGGCGGTTGTCACTGTTACTCACCATGTCCAGTAGAATGTCACCTTTAGTTTCAGCAGGTTGTTCTCCTCATGCAGCTGCTGGTTAGTTTTTTTCAGCCGTAACATCTCTCTCTGACTACCTCCCCCTGCCCCTGCATCTGTCCAGCCACAAAAGACTGGTATTGTTACATCCACCTTTACCAGAATCATCAATACTGTCGATTTCATCATGACACTATGGGAATAAAGATAAATGGGAACCAACACTCTATGATAAAAAAAGTGGGTGAAAGATATAACACAGACTTCAAAGAATTGTTAGTAAAATAATTATATTCCTGTTCTCTATTACCTCTTCAAAGAAAACAACATATTTTCAACATACCAAGCAAAAGCAAGATATGTGTTCATTCTGATTTCATGGCTTACCTTAGATGTTTTTTGTCTGTGAGGAAAAAAAAGGATGTCAGGAAACCAAACGTTCATACTAATAAGAATGAGCTTTGTGAAATGACCACAGGCTTGGATACATTATAACTCTCTAAAAAGCATTGAAATTGTTTTATGAAATATCTGTTCATGATAATTGAAACCAAAACCAAACCAACATGGTCACATAAAATGCAAGGTGAAATCTCATAACAGTAACCAGGCCCTTAGAAGCACTAAATGTTGCACTGTGGTCAAGAACTTTGAGCTCAGAGAAACATACAGTTAGTCAGAGAACAAAATGGTGAGAAGAAAAAAACACACTAAAGAGAGAGACAGATGTTTTTGATGATAACAGCCTCAACACTATTTTCCCTTTATCAAGTGAATGATTTAGAAATTTAGAAAAAAAAAAGGAGCAAAAATAATACGACAGGGAAAAAAACACACTGAAAGAGATCTAACACTCTGTGTGTGTGTGTGTGTGTGTGTGTGTGTGTGTGTGTGTGTGTGTGTGTGAGAGAGAGAGAGAGAGAGAGAGCATGTGTGCGTGTGTGTGTGTGTCTGCGTGTGCGTGTGTGTGTGTGTGTGTATATGCGTGTGTGTGTTGATAGGCGCTAGCACTCAAAGGTGCACAGACACCTGTACAGGATCCCTACGGATGCTTTCACCAAGATTATAGTTGTTCTGTAGCAAGAAAGATGGTTCAAGTGTTCACCAAGGTAGATATGACATACTGGCCTGGTATACCCATTTTTTTGTATAAGGTGTGTGCGTGCATGTGCGCATGCACGCGCACACACACACACACACACACACACACACACACACACACACACACACACACACACAGAGCTGCAGTCACTATGGAACTCATGTCCTCTGGCAGCTCAAAGAGAAGAGACAAAAGCAAAAGCTTCGGATAAGTGTAAATCAGTACCTCTGAACTCTCAAACAAGACAACGTTTCATCGTTCCTGTGGATGCTCTAGGAAGAACCTGTCCGTTAGGGTGCCACAATTAGCAGTGTGAGTGTATGGCATTAAAAGAAGATGAGATGGTAAAAGATAAAAATAACAAATAACATAACAAGTGAATAAAATTGAAATGAAAAATGTTTACAGTGAGATCTTAAGAACTATACCATTAATAGACGTAAAATATGGTGTTCTTTCTGATATGTAACCGCATATGAAGGACAAAAGTAGTCAATACATCAGCATACAGACCTGCTATCCACAAGCCATTCTCAAAAGCCACTTCCTGTCCCCCAAGGTTGAGCTTGACCCCACCATAGTCTATCCCAAATTCTGTGCGAGATTGCTCAGCATCTAGGTTCAAGTTAGACAGAGATTGCGCCCGTCGGGGCGGAGTCTTCTTTGGGGTGAACTTGTTCCCAAATAGGCCAAGCGGCATGATGCTGGGGGGAAAAATAAGAAGAAAGACACAAAATGAAAATGTGCATGAAATATGAACAGCAAACACTGAAGCAAACGGCAACAAGTAACAAAAGATGTGAAATGCTGTGTGAGTGACAAGCACTCACACACACACACACACACACACACACACACACACACACACACACACATACACACACACAGAGTGTGACATACACACAAAGATGGAGTTGGTATTTCATAGTTTTATCACATGATGCATCATGAGATTATCTATCACTGTTATAAGCAAAAATACAACTAAACACATGAAACAAAGTATATAGTAACTCAGCTTTTAAGCACTATAAAACAGGCAACTTAACTTTCAACAAACATGTCATGAACAGTAAAAAAAATGCAAAAACATTATTCCCCTGAGGGCAGTTAGCATATAAATTACAATATACGAAAAGCGAAGGCGAAGTGAGCTTAATTCAAAAACAAAAGGCAGGAAAGAGAAGAGAGAGAGACAGAGAAAATGAAACGAATGGAAGATAAGAAGTGAGCTGGATGTGTGTGTGTGTGTGTGTGTGTGTGTGTGTGTGTGTGTGTGTGTGTGTGTGAGAGAGAGTATGTGTGTATGTGTGTGTGTGTACATGTGTGTGTGTGTGTGTGTGTGTGTGTGTGTGTGTGTGTGTGTGTGTGTGTGATGAGGTAAAATCAGCATGGAAGGGCCATTAATTATGCCTTTTGGCAGAATGGAAATTTATCATGGTACCTATGGCTTAAAGACTGTCCAATGAAACTGGTGCTGACATAAAACACACACACACACACACACACACACACACACATATTTATGATGACCGCGGGGGGGGGGGGGGGGGGGGGGGGGGGGGGGGGGGGGAGGCGAGGGATGTACTCAGTACAAGTCTGGAAAATCTTCAAAATGCTGCTATATCAACATAATTATAGCATGTGTGTGTGTGTGTGTGTGTGTGTGTGTGTGTGTGTGTGTGTGTGTATGAAAATATTCACACATTCACACACACACACACACACACACTCACACATCTCGAATGTCCTGACGGTACAAGATTCGACCTTGCATCAAAACGTGATTAACGAGAGATTTTAGTAAAGCCTTTCATGGTGGTAAACATGACTGTAATGCAGTCACTCCCGTTAGCTGAACCTGAACCAAGACCCTAATCAATAATGGGAAGAAAACGTGTTGGGCAGTAAACACGTTTTAAATCGAGTGAAAACAATCAGCTTACAAGGTAAAGTGCACCTGAACTCATGGATTTTAGATCTTGGCATATTCATGCTATGAATTCGAATTCAACAACATTAAATTTGGCAGTATTTTCGTCACCGATCATGTCACGACATGATGATGATGGTCGGACATGCACAGCATGTTCAGAGACGATGTAGATCTTCCACGGTCAGTCCATGACCATGATGATTATGATTACTATCGGTCACAAACAAACTGTTCTGAAGATACTGGAAAATCCGTCCCTCCAACAGTTCAGTACAATGTAGACAAGGCAGCCTTTTTACAGTCTGAAGTCTAGAATACACTCACCGTCTTCGTAGTTTACTCCCAGGCCTTCGGTCGACAAAGCGTCTGTTGCTGGTAGCACACCATACATTACAAACCAAGATACACAATTAATGTTTTTAAAGTATATATGGTAGTAGGCACGCTTGGATTGTTTTCAACTCAGAAGCTGGTAGCACACCATACATTTCCTTTTTCTTTACATGCGTATCGCCAGTAATATTTCTTTTTATCAGTTTTACTAAATTTCTAGGCCCATGCACTTTTTCATTGGTCGACAAATCAGTCGCGCTGTGTGCGTGCAAGACTTGGTATAAAGTTTACGGGGCA